>PVIU01002219.1:0-179845 GCA_004026605.1 Ondatra zibethicus | reverse complement strand
CCCTCAGAGCACACTTCACATCAGTAGGTGGTTCACAAGGTCTCCTCCACAAGGACTAGGTCCCCCTAATCCATTCACTAGTGTCACCTCCAGGAAGCTTCTGTGTTCATTTCTTATTTGCTATCATAATAAACAGTGTACGTTTGGTGGCTTTAAGCTTATCTTACAGTTGTAGCACAGGTGTCATTGAGCTACATTTGAAGTGCTGGCAGGAACTTTTCTGAGGTCATAGGGACATGAGGCACTCTGCCTTGTGCAGTTTCTAGAAGCCACCCCAGCCTAGTCTTCTGACGCCTTGCTCTCTAAGATCATCGAGGCTGCATCCTTGCCCATCTTCCCTGGTCACGTGTCTGCTCTTGCCTCCTTGGACAGTGGGGCTTGTGATTAACTTACATCTACCCAGGAGACTTAGAGTCCCTCCCACTTTACCATCCCCACACCTCTGTGGTCTAGGAGGTAATTTTTGGGTGGGGGTCTTTTTCCAGTCTAATACCCTCCCCAGCCTCTTAGGCAACGTGAGGAGCACCTTTAGGTGCTTTCTGGGAGACCCAGGTTCCTGGGAGTGACTCCAGGGTGCATCTAGCACCAGGACAGTAGGACTGGGCAGGGCCTACTGAACTTGTGGCGAGGCAGGGACAGCCCCTTCCTGCCCACAGTGCCCCTCCTTACTATCATCTGTCCTCACAGCATCCAGGTCAGCCACCTGTCCATTGCCAGCAGCCAGGTTGAGCTGGTGGAGGCCAGATCTGTCAATGTCTTCATTCAGAATGCCTCTGCGACCTTCAAGGGGACCCTGAACTATGGCTACAAGACCGCCTGGGGGTGAGCATTCCCAGTAGCTGTTGAACCGCCTGCTGGCCTCTCGGTGACAATAAAGGAGCACAGGGACAATTTAGTGAGGGTGTTGGTCCTTGGCCTTTTGCAGGTTGAACATTGAGCAGTCTGTTGACTTTGAGATTGAGTCGGCCATCGACCTCCAGATCAACACGCAGCTGAGTATGCTGGCTCCTCTGGGAAGGCAGAGGGGTGGGGCAGGCTGCAGAGATGGACGACCAAAGAGATGGGTGCTCTGAGGCCTCTGGAGGGGCAAGCTGGGAACGCTTGCGGGACAGGAAGCCCAGAGCTGGCCCAGCTTCTGGCTCCCTGACTGTCCATGGGTGCTGGCCAGTAGCCCAGGCTGCCCTCATGGGTGTTGGGTTCTCTGCAGCCTGTGATTCTGGCAGTGTGAGGACTAATGCCCCCGACTGTTCCATCTCCTTCCATAAGCTGCTCCTGCACCTCCAAGGCGAGCGTGAGTAAGTCACCGTCTCTGGGAACCCTTTCTTATTCCCCAGTCCTGTTAGTGTGCCCCCTACTCAGAGATGTTATTTCCAGTCCCTTCCCATTAGTGGGCCCTTAAAACTCAACAACAGCAACATCTCCATTACCGAGAATGCTTTATGGGATAAAGAGCATTCTAAGTTCATTGCACAGAGAGGATCTCAAGGTTCAGAGAAGCCCCAGGATCATAATCCACAAGTGTGGATAGCAGAGGGAAGCTGGTGTCTGGGCACTGGAGAGAGCCGTCTCTCAGCCCTTCAGCAAATGGGTTCATGCATGGATGCAGACTCCAGCATGCCCACATGCATGGAAGGTAAAGGTGTGATGGACAGAAAGTGGGCCCTCCAGGGAAAGCCTACCGTAGCAGTGGGGTTGACACTTGGGTTCCAGGCCTTCTGAGTCCAGTGCTGTCTGCTGTGAAGTGGGCATGCTTATGTCTACTTCCTGCGCTCTTGGAGGACTCCGAGGGCAGGGCAGCCCTGAATGCCGCTGAGCATACAATAGGTACTCAACGCATGCACGTGACTACGTGGAGACCCACTGTGATGCTTGGTCCCCTCAGGCCTGGGTGGATCAAGCAGTTGTTCACAAATATCATCTCCTTCACCCTGAAGCTGGTCCTGAAGGGACAGGTAGGTGGAGCCAGACCAAAGTTATGCCCGGGTACCATGCTTCCTCCTCTCCCAACTCCCCGCCACCCGACCCATTTCCAGTGCACAGCTAGAAAGAGGTACCGCCTGCCTCTTCTCTGGCCTTTTCACCTGCCTGATAAACAGCTCAAGCTGTCTACTCCAGGTCTGCAAGGAAATCAACGCCATCTCCAACATCATGGCTGACTTTGTCCAGACAAGGGCTGGTGAGTTCTGTCCTCGTGGTTTATTGTGTGACATCGGGACAGACACTCCTTTTTGTGACTTTTGTTGACCTGGGAGTCACTTCCTTTTGGAGGTGCAACTTTTTAAGCTGACCATGCCATAAGACACTGAACCTCTGAGACTCAGTTTCCCTGTTGGTAATAGAGAGGTGATAACAGCACCTTACCCTACAGGGTAGCAAGGAAATTGACTGAAAAACAAATGGAAATTTAAAAAATACAAGACAACAGCTGGACCATTGCCAATGCTTATTGCCACACTAGATTTATCAGCATCCTGTTCTCCTAAGGCTAAGCCTAGCAGCAACTACGTATTCAGCAGCAAATAATGAATGGGGAGATGGAGACCTCACCGAGGGGGCTGCAATCTCACCTGACCTTCCCACCAGGCCTTGAGCCATGGGAGAGCTCCTGCGAGGCTATGTAATGTGGAAGGAACCAGTGGGACTGTGGTGCCCTGTAAGGACATTCCTATGTCACTGGAAGGAACAGAGAGGACTGGGTGCTGTAAGGCCTGGGCAGTCCTGTCCTGTCTGGTACTAACAGACATAGCCACCGTTGGTGACCTACTTCTCTCCCAACAGTCGGCTTCTAGTGAGGCAGTCCTCCTAGCCCTGTTTTACTAATGATAACTGGTTTATAAGCTGACAGGACACTCCCCACACTCCAAGCAAGAAGTGGAGGAGAGGATTCAAACAATTGGCCCTTTAGCAATCACTGGGCCTGGCCACACAGTCCTTGCTCCCTGAATAAGGGCAATAAAAGCAGCGAAGCTCCAGGTCAAGAGCTGTGGGGATGAGTTAGGAGGGGAGACCTCCACACAGCCCCAGGTGTCCCTGGCAGCATCCTAGCCTTCTGTCCAGGATGCAGAGTAGCCACACAGTGTTGGGGAGCCAGCTGCCTTCCCCACCCCTGGGGAAACCTGGATTAGGAGCCTTCCTGCTTCTGTGAAACACGGGGTGGTCCTGTCCATCAGGGAGTGGAGTGAGAGCCCCACAGGAATGGAGGTGGGGCAGGGACATAGAACTCAATTGGGCTGGGAGGCCGGGGTTCCATCCCGACTAATGGGACTTGTGGCTGCAGAGCCCCTGGGGGCTGCAGAGGCATCAGGGTTTTTTGCCAATTGTAGCCCCCCTGTTGGATCTGGGAGAAGATTAAGAAGAAAGATTAGAATCGTTCACAGTGCTGCAAGCTCACTCGCTCACACTTTTGCACAAATGAATTAAATGAACACAGCCCTGAGACAGGCGCCGTCCTCACAGGTGAGGACAAGATGACCTAAGGGGGTTAGGTCATCATCGGCTGTTGCCACTCCCAGTTTGAGTCTGGGGTTACAGCCTGGACCTGAACTCTGAACCTTTCTTCCACAAGGCCTTCCTCAGCATGAAGCTGCCCAGACAGACAGTAGCTGAGAGAAAAGAGTAAAATAGGGTCCACCCTTGGTTCTGGGACTGTTCCACAGAGGGGAGCTTCTCTCTGAAGCACTTAGGAGCAAAGAACCCCTTAACCAGTGCCAGCCCCATCCACAGGGTCCATTTGACCCCTGCTTCCTCACAGCCAACATCCTCTCAGATGGAGACATCGGGGTGGACATTTCCTTGACGAGATCACCCGTCATCACGGCCACCCACCTTGAGTCCTATCATAAGGTAGGCATGTTAGGAGGGGGCTGGACTTCTGTTGTACTCTTGAGTTTGGTCCTTACCCTCCACTTCCTTCCCCTAACTCTTATTCCCTGGAAGTCAAGTGTCCCTCATTACACCTCTGTAAGACATTTTATGACACGGACAGAAAAGCAGGACCTCGGTCCATGTGCCCATGCCCCATCCCCTGTTCAGCACTGACTCCCTTACAAAATGCTTATTTGCCTCTGGCCTCCCCAACAGCAGCCACTCAGGGTAGCCACCACCCCTCCGTAGGATCTGACGGAAAGCCCTGGGAAGCCCTGGGCCCCTGTTACCTGAGACATGGGTCGTACTATTGAAACAGACCCAAGAGAACAGCTTGATGCCCACAGCTAATCAGCTTTCTTGGGGAATGGCCTGGGGGATCTGGCCGATGCGGTGTCATTATGCATAACACAGCTGTATTGTGACCTGCATGCTACACCACTCTTTTCACACCTTACGGGGCCTGGCCTCAATCACGTGGTCACCTAGCTGAGAAGGTCATTCCATGGAACTGTGAACCTAAGGCCTGGGTGTTACAGAACTCTGAGAGTCACCAATCATCTCTCTCCAATGGGGCTTGTCCCTGGGAAAGTGACCAAAAGGAACAGTTCAGGAGGGTGTGGATGCTGATGAAGACCCCCCAACACATGTGGGTGGCTGTTGTCAGTGGGCATGAACTGCTAGTGGCTTGTCTTCCTCGCTCTGTTGACTGGGACCAGTGGCCAATGACTGAAGGTACAGGGCTGGTAGCCAGGGTGGGAGCACGGAGACCATGGTCCAGCTGCTCTGACTGCCGTCTTTGGTGGAGCACCAGCCTGGGAAGTGGTGACCAAGCCCACCTGACACCTCACCCTGTGCTAGGAGCCTATCCGGCACTTTTGCTGCAGTTGCTGAGTGTAGTTGTTCCTCAGTTTCTCCATCTGTCTTCGATTAGATGCTTTGCCTTCCAAAGCTCCGCTCTACTCCCTGAGCCCGGCTCCTGAGCCTGGCAGGGCTAAGGAGAAGAGCATCAAGTATACCAGTTTCTTCCAGGGCCATTTCATTTACAAGAACATCTCTGAGGTGCGCCCCCTCACTTCGTTCTCACCCACACTGCTGGGAGACACCCGAATGCTCTACTTCTGGTTCTCTGAGCAAGTCCTCGACTCCCTAGCCAAGGTTGCCTTCCAGGATGGTCGCCTCCAACTCAACCTGGCAGAGGCAGAGCTCAGGGTAAGGGGTAGGTTGGACTGCTGGGACAACCATGTGTGTGATGGTTTATATGCATTCATCCCCACCCAGGGTGGGGGAGCCTAAAGGGAACTTTGGGTGTCGGTCAAAGGAGCTATGAACCACTGAAACTGCAGCCATAATGTAAATTCTAGCATTTTTTTCGGTGCTCCCTATGTGTAGTGTATAAGAGTCACTGATCAATGAAACAGTAGACAGGCAGATGCAATTACAGATATTTTTGGCACATGGTGATTATGCAGATTACCTGCTGTTAGCATGGCTGCTGCCGCCATTTTTGTTGCACTGGCTGCAGATGAGTAGGGTTACCACTCTGAGTATGCAAAAGCGGTCAACCAAAAATAAGAGATCCAAAGAAGCCTGAGAAGATAGATAACTTGTCCTAGACAGCTCAAGAGGTGACTCACAAGCCAGCATCTTTCACCGCTGCTTAGCTGGCTTACAGCCCACACCTTCCTGTGAATTAATGGGAGGAAACTGGGCTCCTACAGGGAAGACGGCAAGGTCCCGTAGCCTGGGTGTCACAAGCCTCCCGCTAGGTCAGGATTTCTTATACTATACCCTTCCCTGATCTAATCCGGGGGTTGAGTTTCAGGAGGGGTCTAATCCAGGACGTTGCACCCCACGCCTGAAGTGTCTTTCTGAGGAGTAACCCTACCCTCACTCACCTTTCTCTTGTAGGCAGTGCTAGAGACTTGGCACTTCAACCCAAACCAGGAAATCATTCCGGAGGTAAGTTCTTGTAACTCGGGGTTTGGCTCATGCACCCTGATCCTGCCCCTACTTCAGGCGCTCCCCTATCCCAGCCAGTCTCAGCCGTGGGGACACGCATATGAGCAAGGACAAGCTCCTGGGTGTCTAGCCTGAGCTAAGGCTGTCTCCCTATCATCTCATTTGGAACTTTGTAGAGCCCTGAGAGCCAGACACTGTTCTGAGTGCCATTCTCACACTGAACCAGCTTGGAGAATGACAGGGCTGCCTGCGAGCCAGCCAGGATGACTCTAAAGATTATGCCCCATACCCCTGCTCCATACCAGGTCCACAGGGTGGGGGGTGGAACCCAGGATCAGCCCCAGGCTCTCTCAGGGGGCCTAGACAATGGGCTGTGGCTACTCACTACTGACTCTGGACCCAGCCTCAGAGTGTGCTCTCTGAACACCACAGCTTTCCCTCTGCTGAGCGGGGATGATGTCTATAAACCTGCTTCTCAAGGCGAGACCCTAATCTTGAAGGGACCATAGCCCTTTCTGGGTAAACTCCTCCAGTCTTCTCATAGACTCACTCACCACCTGTTGGAGGGAGGCCGCTTGTTTGTTCCGGCCCCCCAGAACCAAAATAATCACACAGAAACTGTATTAATTAAATCACTGTTTGGCCTATTAGCTCTAACTTCTTATTGGCTAACTCTTACAAATTAATCTAACCCATTTCTATTAATCTGTGTATTGCCATGTGGCAGCGGCTCTGGCAGGGCTATGTGGCTTCTCTCTGACTCTGCCCTTCTTTCTCCCAGAATTCAGTTTAGTTTCCCCCACCTAGCTAAGTTCTGCCCTGCCATAGGTCCAAAGCAGTTTCTTTATTCAGTAATGGTAATCACAGCATACAGAGGGAAATCCCACTTCACCCACCCACTGTGGTGGTTGCTTGGGTATTTTCACACCACCCTAAATTTTCCAGATGCTCTCCCAGCTTCCCGCCACCTCCTTCCCCACAAACTCAGTAACTTTATGCAACTGCTTCTCCCAGAGTGGCCCCAGCAGAGCTCCCTTCTGCTGCTGTCCCAACTCACCCCCTCCTGTTCCTCCTCGGGGGTCTTCCTGGCCTAGCAGTGACAGTCCTTCCTTTCTGAAATTTTTGTCTTTCCTTCTCAGCCTAGGCTGCTTCTTCCTTCCAGTGATGCAACTCGGAACACAGGCAAACCTCTGATTTGTCCTCCCTCATCCCCATCATGACATCCACACTACTGTAGAGTTAGTTTGTCCACTTCTCTCGTTTCCATTCAACCCCAGGCCCAGCTACTGTGGGGGGTCTCTGCAACCTCAACAGGCTGCAGAGAGATGAGCCACAGGAGGCAAGAAGACAGTTCAGTTCAACACAGCTCTCAGTACACAACTCAGTAGCCGGTGTTGGTACAAACTTCTGGAGTCTGTCCCTGAGGGTTTATTTTAGGCATCTTCAAGCGTAGCACAATCTAGTGGAAACTATTCTGATGAAAATTAACTCAATTCCATGCGCACAACAAAGCATACATAAATCTCCTTGAGGAGCAAAGTAAGTTAAACCCGGGCCAGACGAGGCTTGGTTCTGTAAATTGAGAGGGAAAGTATGATGCAGTATGTATTTATGTTAAATGTTCAGCTCAGGAAGTCCTGCACCTTGCCAGACCGAATCACAAATGCATCCTTCAGTCCTGGCTTTCGCGGATTGCTCTTTGCTCTGTTTACTTCCTGCGTGGCTGCTGTTGCCTGAAGACAGGGCTTCACCATATAGAAGGCTCACGCTAGCCTCAAATTTTGCATGTAGCCGAGGCTGCTCTCCAGTTTTTGATCTTGCTGCCACTGGGATTGCAAGTGTGCACCACCATGCTTGGGTCCTTCTCATTTACACCTCTACGCCACTTGAACCTCCATGTGGTTTCCTTTGGCGAGGGTAGTCTCAGTATTTTCTCCACAGACAGGAAATGTCTTGCTCCCAGCTGTATACCTCACCGATTTCAGAGAACATCAAAGCTCAGGGACGCGCACCTCAGTGCTACATCCTCTAAGGTGTCCCCGGGCTTCGCTGCGTACAGCCAGCGGCACCTCTCAGCTGGGTCCCCGGAAAGCCTGTCTCCAGAGCCTAGGATTGGCCTTTTCTTTATTGAGTTCAGCTTTGTGTTAATTAAGTAAAACTTCTTATTTGGGGCACTCACTGGCCAGTGGTGCATTTGGGAGAAGCTCCTGGCCCAGTCCCATTGGCTCCCGGTTCTGCAGCTCTGCCCAGCTGACCTGCCCCCTGCCTTCCATGTGTGAGCTAAGCTCCACCCACAGGGCCTTTGCTGGCTCTTCCGTCCTCCCTTACCCCTTCCCCGATCTGATTCTTTATGGGATGGGCCTCTTCCACCTCCTGGTCTAAGTCAGATCCTTTGTCCAAGACTCTTGTACCCTGGCCTGGTCCCTCTCTCCTTTCACATACTCTAATTGCAATTGTACACTTCGTTTGGGGATTCTAGAACGAGTGCTGGGCTTTGCTGGTAGAGACCAGGTGTGTTTGGCTCGCTGCTTGAATCCAGTTCCTGATCAGAGCTGAAGTTAGTAAGGTTCCCACAAATATCATTAGAAACAACAGCAAGCTGTC
This sequence comes from Ondatra zibethicus, assembly GCA_004026605.1. Lineage (NCBI taxonomy): Eukaryota > Metazoa > Chordata > Mammalia > Rodentia > Cricetidae > Ondatra > Ondatra zibethicus. Next base: position 171,415 of record PVIU01002219.1, on the reverse strand, counting down.
AAAATATCTCTCTCTCTCGTGTGTGTGTGTGTGTGTGTTTTGGGTTTTCTAGACAGGGTTTCCCTGTGTATCCTTGGCTGTCCTGGAACTTGTTCTCTAGACCAGGCTGACCTAGAAGCTAACTAGGTCGCCTGCCTCTGCTTTCTGAGTGCTGGGATTACAAGCATGTGCCACCATACTGGCTTTAAAACAAGCAAACAAACAAACAAACAAAACTTTTTATTCTTTTCATCACTTCTGCTGGGTCCCCAGTAGGACCAGCTCTCGGCTCTGCATGCTGGTGATCTCACTTCTTCCCCACTGTTGTCACCCCCATTTCACAGATCAGGAAAAGTGGGGCCCACAGAGCTAAGTGAATGTGTCCTTCCCATGCCCCTGGAGGTGGCAGAGAAGCAGTAGTATTTGCTGTCCCCCATACAGATAACAAAACCGAGGGGGGCAAAAGTCTCAACTTATTTTAATTTTTTAATGTATACTTACTTACTTTTATGTATGTGAGTGTCTTCCCTGCATGTTTGTATGTGTGCCACATGTGTGCCTGGTGTCCATGGACTTCAGAAGAGAGAGTCAGATCCCCTGGAATGGAATTACAGACTAATGTGAGCCACCATGTAGGTGCTAGGAATCAAGTCAGGGTCCTCTGGAAGAGCATCCAGCTCTCTTAACTGTTGAGCAGGTCTCTCCAGCCAAGCGCTAATGTCTTGCCGTGTCACTGTTAAGTTAGTACTGAGGTATAGCTCAGAGCCTGAGCCACTGCCCTGAGCTGTTTTTACTCACCTAGGACTCCAGCCAGTCTGATCCCTCCAGCCTCGGAGGGCAGTAGCCACAGCCCTTCTGATAGTTTCTTCTGTTCCATGGGATCCCTGTCTCTCCACAGCTGTTCAGTAGCTTCCTCACTAGCCCGGGCCGAGTCACCGTCCACTGCCCAAGGAGGCCCACAATCTTCTGCCAGAACAAAGGTGTCGTGGTCAGTTCTCCCGTGGTGATGGAATTTCTCTTCCCACACAGGGATGGGCAAGATTCCATGGCTCACACTTTCGAAGAGGTGAGATGGGTGCAGGGGTTTGGAGCACCGGCGGCCGTCCAAATCTATCGATTCTCTCCACCCCTTCTGCCGGGATTCACTGTTTCCTACCCATGGTTCATGTTCATCAAAACTGTGGGACCTGAGCCAGGAGGTGGTCAACTCCCCAGCTTGACTAGTCCTCCCCTAAGCGGAGCACTGGCACACAGACACTTGTCATTTAGGTCTTGAACCGTCACCATCTGCCTCTGTCCACATCCCTTAAGACATTATGGATTTCCACTTTCCCATGTTGTGGGTTTTAGGAAAAAAGCATAGTGCATGTACGTGCTGGCCTTGTCGCTGAGAGTCCCATGTAAGGTCGGGGGTGGCACCACAATCAAGGACACACTGGCATTTCCCCTTGTGCCACAGCCGCATGAAACAAGACTGATGACCAAGCCCTCTCTGAGAGGCTATGTTTCATAAACTCAGAAACACGAGCGCAGATGCTAGGATAGTTGTAATGAAGGCGCTGAGGGTCAGTCTGGTTTCTTCAGTGTTTTCTAGTAGCTCAGTCTCTAAAGATAGCAGGCAAGATGTCTACTCCTATAATCCCAGTGTTGGAAAGCTAGCCTAGGACTGTGGATTAAAGGTAATCCTGGGCTACACAGAGGACCCTGTCTGGAAAAAAACACACCCCCAAATCAAAGAACACACCCCCAGAATCCTAAAGGCAAAAGTAGTGAAGCCCATCACAGAAATGCTGACATTTGAAAGAAGAAGCTCAATGACCCACAGGCCCAGGACCGCACCTCACCTCCATGGAGATGGATGGGTTTCCTTCTGACAAGTTCCTTAAAAACAGCAATAAACTAACTCCTTAGTTATACATTTTAATTTCTTAAAAATACTTTGATTAGGCCAGAGAGAAGACTCAGTTCAGTTCTTGGGACCCACACAGCAGAAGGAGAAAATCAGCTGCTGGAAGTTGCTCTCTGGCCTGGCACATTCATTGTGTCCTGCACACCGAAGGACACGCACCAAATAAATAAAAACATGATGAAATTTTAAACGTTTGGTGCACTTGTGCACACATACACACACGTGCAGACACACACAGACATACACACACAGACACAGAGAAATATGCACACACACAGACACAGAGAGAAATACGCACACACACAGAGAAATACACACACACAGACACAGAGAAACATGCACACACACAGACACACAGAGAAATGTGCACACACACACAGACACAGGCACACACAGACACAGAGAAATATGCATGCACGCACAGACACACAGAGAAATATGCACAAACACAGGCACACACAGACACACAAAGAAATACTCACACACACAGGCACACACAGAGACACACACAGAGACACAGAGAAATACACACAGACACACAGAGAAATAGTGCACGTGCGTGCGTGCACACACACACATACACACACACACCACACACAGTCTATATCTGGAGTCACAGAGCAGTTTTAGGAGTTGGGTCTCTCTTTCTACCATAGGGATCCCAGGGACTGAACTCAGGCCATCAGGTTTGGTGGCAGATACATTTACACACTGAAGCCTCTTGCCAGCCCATACTCCTTATTTTTTTCTAATAACTTCAGATTTGAATAAAAGTTGCCAAGATAGGACAAAGTGTTTCACACCCATAGCCCCTGCTTGTACATTGTTAACCTTTTCATAAACGGGCCCTGTTTACGGCCTTCAGACATTCAAAAAGGTCCTCAGGTTTTTGTCTTGTTCTGTTTACTTAACTTTTTTTGTGTCCTTAAGGACCTGAGGAGTTCAGAGTAGTCAGTAAAGAAAAAATTATTCAGTGACGTTTGTTAATGCCAGGTGAGGCCAGCACCCATAGGGACAGGGGCCTCTGCAGACTTTAAGGAAGTGAGTAGTGGACAAGGGTGCTAGGTTCAACTCCAAATAAGGTGTGGTCAAGAGGGAATTGATACCCCAAGGGTAAGGGCAGGGAGTCGGGGAAGAGTGTGACAAAATGGACTTAACAGCAGCTAGGGTGACTAGCTCTCACCCTCATAGGAGCAGGTGGAGGATGGGTCAGATAGGAGGGCGGCCAGATACCGAGGGTGCACAGTGGCTCTAGGAGGAGGTTTAGGAATGTGCCTGAAGTTTGGTCAAGCCAAGACCTTAGGTCAGGGCACAGTAGGCACCTATCATACCCCCCTTTCCCCAGATGTCACAGTTTGTCCTCCTCCCCTGACGTCCCCACAACCTTTCTCCCTCTCTGCTTCTGAGCTCTCCTCTTGTTTATGAGCTTGGCTAGGCACATTAGCGTCCTTCGTGAACTGTTTGCCCAGGATGCTGAAAGGGGAAGCTTCCAGAAAGCTGAACTAGTTAGATCTTCAGGGACCCAGGCTGGTGTCTTGGTGGCGTGAGACATCCCGGTGTGGATGTTTGGGGTTAGGCTGGATGTAGGCTGAGACTGTGGACGTAGGCTCAGAGGTCAAAGGAGGAAGTGAAGCACGGAAGGCTGTTGGATGGGGCGGGAGGAGACAAGGCTGGCACTGTAGGTTGGCTAGATGGAGGGAACATTAAAATGGGTTCCAGTGGGAGTAGTCCTAGAGAAATAGTGGACTTACCCCTTCCTGAACAGAGGTGTCTCTGGAGCCTTGGAGCAAGAGGACATTTTTTTTCTGTGCCTCCGCTCACATTTGTCTCTGAGTCAACAACTTCTGCATCCCTTAGACACTAATTCTTTTCAATACCCTGAGTTCCTACCATGGCTCAGGCCATGTGAATCCCGACCTCATGAAGCATATAGTGGGCAGAGAAAGTAACTGGTCATCCAAGCAAAAGACTATACTTTTAAATCTTTGCCTGGAGCTATAACATTGAAAAGTATGTCCAATAAAAGGTGCTTAGGTAACTTTCACTCAACATCAAGGTTATCTGAAGGCCATTTGTACCTGGATCTCACACACTGATGTTTTGAGCATGACCCAGGGAGGCTGGCGGGGCACAGATATCTGGTCCTATCTCCAGAGTGTGTGACTCACAGTCATTAAGCAGGCCCCCAAAATGTGCATTTCCAACGCACTCCTTGTTCTTAATGCTGGGGCTCCTGACCAAGGGAACAGTCCTGGAGATGCAGCTACCCAGGGTCCTGGATCTCCAGAGTGTGACAATGCAAACACATCCGGCTACCAGCAGAGGGCGCCTCGGCTCTCCTGAAGGATGGCTTTGCTTTGGAGGTGGAGGATGGAAGCGAAAAGTCTTGGTGATTGGTCGTTTCGGACCTACCAGGAAGAAGCAGTTGGGTGTGTGGACAGGACCAGGGTCCTACATCCAAAGCTGCAGGTGCTGGGGAACGTTCTTCAGTTTTGCCTTTTCAGTCCCCTCCTCTGCTGTGGAACTCAGAATCTGTGCGTCCTTGGCAGATGCTCCATGACAGAACTCCTCCAGCCTTACCCCCACCCCACCACCGCCCCGCTTCGTCTGCGTTTATATGGTACATTCATACGTATATGCTCCTGTGTGTATACATGTTGCTGGAGGTGACACTGGGTATTTTCTCTACCGCTCTGTGCCATTTTCTTCCTTTTCTTTTGGTGGTTTGTTTTGGTTTTTGATAAAAGAGTCACACTATATGGCTCTGGCTGGCCTAGAACTCACAGATCTGCTTGCCTCTGTCTCCAGAGCCCTGGAGTTAAAAGTGTATACCACCACACCTGGCTTGTATCTTATTTTTTGAAGCAGGGTCTCTCACTGAATCTAGAGCTCGCAAAGATAGCAAGCCCCAGAGATTCTCTTAGCTCTGCCCTCCCAGGTGCTGGGATTAAAAGCGCATGCCACCACCACCCGGCTCCAGGTCCTGCTTTTTATGTGGGAGCTAGGGATCATACTCTGCTCCTCATGTTTGCACTCCAAGCACTTTACCAACCGAGCCACCTACCCGGAAGCACCCCAACTTTCCTTTTTTTTTTTTTTTTGGTTTTTCGAGACAGGGTTTCTCTGTCGCTTTGGAGCCTGTCCTGAAGCTAGCTCTTGTAGACCAGGCTGGCCTCGACCTCGCAGAAACCTGCCTGCCTCTGCCTCTCAAGTGCTGGGATTAAAGTCATGTGCCACCACCTCCAGGCTTTTTCTTGTTGTTTTTTTTTTAATACCATTGCTTTATAGGATGTATTTGATGCAAAATGTCTCATATTGTCATCTTAGTTAATTCTCTAAAATAGTTTCTTTTAGATCTTCTCTTTGAAGTCTTTTTCTGTTCTCCGGACACCACAGAGGCTATTGCTGGCTTTTTATCATGTAAATTAATGTTTTCTTTCGTGTTTGTTTTTTATTTCTATTTGCAGTGCTGAGGGTGGAACCTGGGGCATGCCAGGCAAGCCGCCTATCACTAAACTGTCTCCAACCTCACATTAGTTTTCAGAAGACCAGTAGCTCAGCCTGCTCCCATTGTAACTCAGGACCCCCTGCTCTTCATGCCTCTCTGTGCAGCGCAGAGTATGAGAGCTCTGCTTCCAGGAGGGCCCGGCTCAGAGCATCTGCTTTCTCTCCCCAGGACATTGTTGCTACCATTCAGGCCTCCTACTCCAGGAAAAAGCTCTTCTTAAGCCTTGTGGATTTCCAGTATGTCTTCTGGTTTGGGGGAAGAGGGTGGACTCGGCAAGCATGTCTTGACCCTGTGATGTCAAGCACGGTGCTAGGACCTGGGTGGGGTGGCGGGGGTCTGTGGCTGGTTCCTTTGAGAGCTTAGGAGTATCTTCGAGGAGAGAAGAGCCCTCCCTAGTGTCAGTATCAGAAGGAAGAAGCCTCAGTGTGGAGAGAGGGCCTGGCCTGACCCGTGTGAAGGCTGGGTGGCTGGAAGGCAAATAGAGAGAGGGTTCTGAAGGGTAGAGGCCTTGGGCATAAGAAAGGAGCACAGAGAAAGGAGGATGCTGTGGTTCCACCCCTCCCCCTTTTCTCTTTGTGTCTGTGGTTGGGTGCTGAGGATGAAGCCAGAGGCCTTTGATGTGCTAAGCAAGTGTTCTACGATGAGTTATGCTTCAAACCATTGCTTTTTGGAGACAGGATCTCACTGTATATCCCAGGCTATCTAGGAAAGAGTGCTAGGTTATGGATATATGTCAGCATGTTCCACTAAGATGAAATCGTTCTAACTTTCCATTTCCTTCTCCTCTCTCTTGATTCAGGATTAAACCAAAGACTACCTCCAACATGGCTGAGGTAGGTAGTCTTGGAAGAAATAAGTTCTGGGGAAAAGCAGGTGGAGGATGTAAAAGAAAATGGGCACTTTTTCCTCCTCCTGGGTGGGTCTCTTGTATAGCTTTTCTCCTGCTCTCTCAGAAGAAACAATGTTTTTGCAGAAATAGGATTGGTTGGGGTAGACTTAAATTAGAAGGCAGGGGAATACTGGATAGGTAGCCTCTCGTGGAGACCAGTTTCCCTTCTGAGGAATGGGATAACAGCCATAGCCTAGAAGGGACCTCTGGGAAGGAGCAGAGAGTCTGGGTTCAGATGTACATTCTTATGGGCATACGAATGAGCACATGTCGAGGCTTTGTGGCCATCTGCCTCATGGTCACCTGTGATCAGAAGAGCACTCACCGTGGGCCTCTGATCGACAGAGCTCCAAGTCCATCCAGAGCTTCCTGCAGTTGGCGATCTCCACAGTAGGCATCCCCGAGGTCATGTCTTGTAAGTGTGGGGCCCAGGAAAGGAGGGGGTGGGTGTCTGGCTTTACCTTGTTCCCGCTTCTAGATTGTTCATTGCAGCGACCCCTCCCAAGCAGAGCCTGAAGTACTTCTCTCAAACCATTGGGTATCCTCAGTCTCTTCCCAGGTGGCAGTGTGTAATGTGATCAGATCCACAGACCCCTGATTCTGGCTCACACTGACAGCATTGTCTCTGCCTCCTCACTGTTGGCTAAATCCACTTTAGGAGCCCAGTTCTCAGCCAGGTGTGGTGGTGCACACCTTTAATCTCAGTGCTTGGAAGGCAGAGACAGGTAGATCTTTGTGGACTTGAGGTCAGCCTGGTCTGCATAATGAGTCCTAGGACAGTCAGGACTATGTAGAGATACCCTGTCTCAGAAGAACAAAAAATAAAGTAAAAATAAGAACACAGGTCTCCCAGTGGCAACTGGATATGTCAGAAAAAAATCCAGACAGCTAGAGGTAGCCACTTAGTGGGAGCCCAGGGTAAACCTCAGTTTCCCTTCCTATAAAATGATTTACTGATCCCCAGATTCCCTGCGAACCCTGACATTGTAGGGTCTCTGTTCATTCGTAGCTATTCCAATGGTAGCCTCTCACACAGGGGTGTGTAGAAGGCACCTTAAAAGAGGGCCTATGAGGAACTGTGTTCCGTTCCACACAAGGAGGTATAGTCGGCTGCACCTTTATTCTGAATATCTTCTTATCTACATGCTTTTGGTAGACACAGAAAGAAGAGAAACTGACTGTGTGTCTGGTCTCTTTCTCAGCCTCAGTTTCCCCCATCAATGGTGATTATGCTAAAGCTATAGGAAGGATATGGTGGTGCAGGCCTGTAATGACATCAGTCTGGGAGGCCAAGGCAGGAGGATCGCGAGAGCAAACCCCTGTCTGACTTATGGAGCAAGTTCAGGCATTGCCTGGGCAACTTAGTGTGACCTAGGGGAGAGAGAGACCAGTATTGTGAGGCCCCAGGTTCAATCACCAGTACTATAAAAACTAGAAAACAAATGAATCACAGACAGTGAAACAGATGGATACAGAGATTATCTGTGTGACTGCAAAATGTACTGAGAAGCCCTAGGTATGAGGAATGACCACTAGGGAGAGACAGCTGCAGCAGGGTGGCTGAGAGAGGCTCACAGAACACCATCAGTGCCAACCTTCCCCCTCTGGGGCTACCTAGATGCCCCAGCCTGTGCCTGGGGCTGGGCCCTGCTTCCCCAAAAGAGCTGACTTGGCTCCCTCCCTTGCCTAGGGCTGGAAGTGGCATTGACAACTCTCATGAACAGCAAAGGCCTGGACCTTTTCGACATCATCAACCCTGAGATCATCACTCGTGATGTGCGTATGAAGTCGTCCATAGCCCCATCTATGTTCACATTTGATTTCTATCACTGGGATAAAACACTGGCCAAAAGCAACTCCGAGGAGGAGAGGTTGATTTCAGTTTATAGCCCATCACAGGGGGGAGTCAGGGCAGGGACTTGAGGCAGAAACCCTCGAGGAATGCTGTTTGCTGGGTCACTCAAGCTCAGTCTTAGGTGACTGTCTTATATAGCCCGGAACTACCCACCCAGAAAATGGTGCTGCCCACACTGTGCTGGGCCAACTTACATCAATTAACCATCAAGACAGTGCCCCACCCCCTACCCAGACATGTCCACATGCTGACCTGATCTAGGCCAGTCCTGGGTGAGATTTCTCTCAGATGACTCTAGACTTGGAAAGCATCTCTCTCCTGGTGGTTCAGGAGCCAGCACAGCCTGCCCCTGTCTCCTGCAGGGCTTCCTGCTGCTGCAGATGGACTTTGGCTTCCCAGAGCACCTGCTGGTGGACTTCCTGCAGAGCCTGAGCTAGGAGGCTGATGGGGCCGGGATCAAAAGCATGAGCCCAGCTTACAATGGAACCAGAACATCGGAATGCTGGTATCTCTCGTGTGTGGCTCACAGAGGGCAAGGAGATGGGGACTGGATCCCTGCTTCCTTCCCAGTTATTAAGGCTACTGCCATTAAATGCTCTGTGCAGGATCTGAGAATGTCCTTCTTAGGAAGGGGAACAAGGGGACAGAGAACAAAAGGGACACATCTTACCCACCATGTGCTGAGCCAATCTGTAACAGTACCCTGTGGTAGGTGCCCCTTCTTGCAGCTCTCCAGAGCCATCCTCTGTGGAATATGTTGACACCACCCCCACCCTCTAGCAACTGCTTTCCTAGCTCACATGGTGCACGCACCACCCTTGATCAGACTGGAAACCCAAGAGACACCAAGTGGACAAGACATATACAACACACCCATCCATTTCCGCAGGAGCAAGGCACATACTCCATCTGGATACAGAGTAGGAAAAGTAACATGCTGGGGAGTGGGAGGAGTTCGGAGGCTGGGTGAGCAGGATGCCACAATGGCAGACTTGTCACATTGATAGCCCGGGGTGCCACGAAAGCAGCAGGGACCCCACCCGAGATGTCATCGTGTTCCGCAGAGGGAGCATTCCATTCTGGCAGGTGTTCGCTCCCCCTACAGGGTACAAAGAAAGTCCCCGATTGGCTAAGCCTGGTGAAGCACTCAAGCCCTGACTGAGTTACTTTGATGAACAGCAGCCTTTCATATCAGGGCAGATCACACCCAGGGTGGAAGCCATACCTGAACACAAACCATCTTCTAGGAGTCGGGGACAGAGGGGCTACCTAAGTCACATCTTAAGGGCTGAGCAGGAACTGACTAAGGAGTCACATGAGAAAGGGTACTAGAGCCAGAGGGGTCACCAGGGGTCTGGAAGTGTTCATTCACTCCCTAACTTAGCGACACAGTAAGCATTTCGTTCCCTGGCCTCATCATTGTTGTCATGCTGATTGCTCTGCAGAAGCCTACAACTGGACCTAACTCCCTGGGCACATGCATCCCACAGCCACACCCTGGTCAGGGAAGAGAATATCTGATCCTGGTCCCCCCCACCAAATATGAGGGTTGACAACCTTTTGTTCCCCACCATCAAAGCTCCCATGCTCTCCTCTGACTAGCTTCCTTCCTGAGTTCAAATGGAGCACCTGACTCATCCCCTGTGCCATGTGGTTCCCACATGGCAGGGTGGGGGAGGTAGGAAGTGAAGTGGATGGGAGACTCCAAGGTGGTAGGGATCAAAGGACTTTGTAGAGGTCTGGCTTCCCACAGAAGAGGAAGATAGGGCCTCCGAATAGGTAAATCAATTCAATTTTAATGCCGAAGAGCCATCTCTCCAGTCCCCCACACACACCCCAAGAAATACTTTTATCTGTAAGTCTCCAGTAAACTGTATTCTGTCCAAGCTTGGGTCTGTTCACCTTTCTTCATTTTCCTAGCACCTTGGGTCAGTTCTCACACACAGAATATAGCCATGTAAGCTTCGCCACAGAAGGACCCATGTGCACTTTGGCCAAAGGAACCTGGTGTTGATGGACGTCTCAGGCTATTGGCTGGGGTGTTGTTAGAGCTCTTTCCCTGGGGGAGATGTGAACAACACCTATCCCTTCCTCCTAAACTCCCAACACAAACCAAAGTCCTGTTTCATCACATTCACCGTGTGGAACCAACAAGTTTATTGTGCTTACTTACAGAGCACTGGTAACCTCAAAGTGGCACTGCAAAAGTCTTTACCCAGGATGGATGATGGCTCCCCCATAGCTGCAAAGAAAAAGCCTTCTCTCCTAGTTCTCCCCAGTCTGTATACTCTTTCTGCTTCTAGAGACCTCAAGCAATTAGGGTAGAATTTCCTGCAAGTGGCTGAGAGGAGTAGCCAGAAACTCAGGTAAAGGTTCAATGACCTTCCCTGTATCCTTCTGGTCTCATAAAGATGGCAGCACTTTGGCTCATAGGATAATAGCTTATAAGACAAGCAGAACAGAGGGAGTCTGGGAAAACAGTTCTCCCCGAACCCTTCTTGGTAGACCTCGTTCCACAGTAGTGGAAAGGGTACTAGGTTCAAGATCCAGTTCTCATTGTCATGTGACCTTCAGCTCTCACATGACCTCTCTGGATCTTCTCCTTGTGGTTAACAAGATGTTAACCTCTGTCCTGTCCCCCTCATGGGGCTTTGTGGGGTTAAGTGCATCTAAATATGGCCTGAGTTTGTCTCTCTGGGTGGCGGCTAATTGTCTGTGTCCACTGACACCCCTCTGTCAGCACGGAAAGGCGTGGGTCCAGCAACAGGTAACGGCTGGAGAAATAGGAGCTGTTGACGGTAGTTCCTTTCACACATACGGCAGACATCCCACCACGTACCACAGGTCGGGACCATCTCTACTATCTGATAACAGGAGACAGAGGCTGGGCTAAAATCAAGGCGTTTGTTAGAGGTACACCAGGCGGGGTTGGGAAAGTTGGGGGTCACATCCAGGTAATCACTGAAAAATAGTGCCACCTGCTCTGCCCATCAAAAACTTTCTACATTTCTGGCTTGGTCCCGGAAGGGAGGAGGTTAGAGATCACAGGTATTCAAGACCCAAAGGAGGAACTAGAAATAGAAAGGGTTCTTAAGTTTCAGGTACAGGTTACATTTGATGTAACTTGTGGTTCTCCAGTCTCACAGAGGAATGGAAAGGTGCTACTGTCATTGTCTGCCACCAGGAAGGTACCAGAGCTGAGACTCAAGGAGTCAGGGTTTTGGGTCTAGGGCAGTGGTTCTCAAGCTATGGGTCGCAACGCCTTTCACAGGGGTCACATATCAGATATTCTGTATATCAGATATTTACATTTGATTCACAATTAGCAAAATTACAGTTATAAAATAGCAATGAAAATAATTTTATGGTTGGGGTCACTACAGCATGAGGAACTCACTGTATTCAAGGGTCACAGCATTAACAAGGTTGAGAACCACTGGCCGAGGGTGATGTAGCAAGCACTAAAAAGGGACTTGAGCCTGAGGGGTTAGGGTCATGGTTGTGCTCGTGACCCCTGCCATCAGTGCTTCTGTGGCATCCTTGTCTCGCCACTCCTCCTCAGAACAGTCTGGGAGAGTCGCTTCATTGTGGGACATCACAGAGATCTCCCCATATGGAAGACAGAGCTATCCTCAGGAAGAGCCTGGCCTCCTGTTCTGGGACAAGGACAAGAGGCAGGGCAGGAGGTAGAAGTTGGAACAGAGCCAGAGACAGCGGCTTTCCAGGACGGACCCTGACCCTGAAATCCCTTCTTCTCAGCCCACCTCTTCCCATCCCCCCTCCGCTCTGCGCCCCAGCTTTCTTCTGTAGATTAATTAAGCAACCCTTGCATCTTTGACTTGTGGCTCCTCAAGGCCTGGCGGACACAGCTGGAGACCGTGCTTGTTCAGGTCAGGTCTCCGGTGATGAATAGCTGTCATCCTGCAGCGCACTGGAGCCAGAAGTCAGGACTCAGGACCCAACTCCACGAAGTTTTGCTCAGTGGCTTCTCTTTCTTGCCTTCCTCCTTTAAAGTCTCTCGGGGAGGCGAGGAAAGGACTGTGCGGGTCGTGCGGCGCCCTGGCCCCACCCACCGCCCGGCAGATGCCCACCTTACCCTGTCTTGCTGGCAGGCACAGAGGCACGCCCCAGCATCTCAGCGGCGATCGCCAAGCTGCGGCGGTTTCCGGGCACCCTCCCCGAGTGCCCTGGGACTGGTACTTTTAATCCACGTGATTTCTCGGCAGCAGCGGCGGGTTCCATGAACTGGCGAACAGCGCTAAGTGGCCACTTTCAGTTTCGCACCGAGCGCGGTGGAGCAGGAGTCGAATAGGTGAGTTACCTGCCCAGATGGGGGCGCGGATGGAGATTATGGGTTCGGATTCCGCGACAAGAGGGAGGAGGGGGTGCCAGAGGCCAGATGCGTGGGTGGGCACTGGTGGTTTAGCAAAATGCAGTCAGTCACTACAGTTTGGGGGTAATAGAAAGTGGCAAATTGGGGAGTCACTCAGTCTGGGGAATATGCTATATGTCTGTACGCCCCTTCTTCAGGGCTACACCCGGCATCCACTGGAACTATCCTTCCTTGCTTTTTTTTTTCCTTTTCAACTTCCATTGCTTTATTAATAATCACAGAAGTCCATCTGTTTGTTACGATTCCGAAATTTCAGCCTAAAACAAAACAAAACAAAAATGAAAACCCTTTCTTAATACATTTGTAGAAGAAATAGAGTTTAGCTGAGCCATAAAAGCTTGCTGTAAAAGCCGTCTGCCATTCTCCGTCAGTCGCCAACCTCAGTTTTCTCCCATCAGCTATGTTTTCTAACGAATGCCCGATAGAGAATCTCAACAGAAATATCTCAGAGTATACAAAAAGACAGAAATCTTTTTAAAAAATAGGATATTTCGTCTAAAAAAATCCCTCAACTCTTCTCTAAGGTCATCATCTCTTTTTCTAATGATCACTGAAACTCACCAGGCACAAGGGTAGGTCTGGGTAGTCTTTTGTTCCTGGTCCGCCACGTTGCCATGTGGGCTCCAAACCATTTTCTCACTCATAAAAGTCGGAGTTGGGAGTTGCGGAAGTGGCCACTTGGGAGGGTCCTGAAGAGCCCCCAGATCTTCAATACTGTTTGCATGTATTGTTGGGATTCTTCTAAAAAGATGGTGTCGGGGGCTTTGCATATAAAAGGTATTTTGAACATTGACTTCCATGATTGGGAAAAAGGCCAGGGAATGGCGAAGATGGGTGTGTGTAGCCGAGCCATACCCGGAGCTTTCTTTTTCTGAGTCACTTTCTTTCTCTCTAAGGGACGAGGAAACCTGGAAAACCACTGGGTTCTATCTGGGTGGTAGATCAGACCCTGTATTGAGTCCTTGGCATCATGAAAATAACGCGGGAGGCCCTGATCTCCCACCAGAGAACAGAGCAGGGTGACTGCTGATGACTGGGGTTCATAAAGGTCCCCCGCTGTGTACTTCCTTCAGATCAGTTGCCAGAGTTACCACCTGCCTGCCCTGAGTCCAGAACCAATACCCACCTGTCCTGGACTGGGGACCTCCTGGGGCTCTCAGCGCTGTGCCCTTGCTGAGTGATCATGAGCTAACAATTGCATCTCTGGGAAGTTCGATTTCCCATCATCATATAGGCATAATGGATAGTTCAAAGTTTGTCTCATGGATTGACCGAGCAAAGTAGAAATAGTGCTTGGCCACAAGAACAAGGAGCCTTGGGTCCTGATGAGGCAAAATCAGAAGGGATTAGGGAATGCCACAGTCTGCTTAGCCTGAAAGTCCTGTCTGCCCTGAATGCAGGGTCGGCCTGCTTTCAGAAGCTAAGTGTGATCAGGCCTAGTTTGAACTTGGATGGGACCATCTGCTTAGGCTTGTCCCCTGACTAGCTGGAGAGCAGCAGGGCCTGACCAGTGTCCTTGCACCCCAGCACACCTCCCTCCCTCCTCTGAAGAGAACCCAACAAAATGTCTTCTCCCATCTGTTATGCTGTGTGTTGGGTCCCCCCCTAAGGAAGACATGAAGTCCTGACTTCCACTGCCTCTGAATGTGACCTTATTTGGACAGAAGGTGGCTGCAGATAGTTAAGATGGGGTTGTAGTGTGGGCCCAATGTGACTTCTGCCTGGTCATAGAGAAGATCAGCATGTCAAAACAGACACCTTGGGGTGGGCGGCCATGCTGGGGAGGCCAAGACTGCAGCCACAGCTGAGAAAAAAAAAGTCCCAGCAACTGCTCCAACTGGAAGAAGGAGGGCTCCTTTTCTAATGCTTGCAAAAGGACCTCTGCCCACTCCTGGGTGCAAACATGCAGTTTGCAGCCAGCAGAGAGCAAAGCACTGCTGTTTCTGTCAGTGCTTGATGGGACTTGGTTACCACATCTTCTCAGCATCTCACCTGTATCACCAGCTTAGAACTGGGCAAAGGAAGTGCAGACACTTAGGAAATTTTAGGGGAGGGGTGTGGCTCAAGAGTTTGCCTATCTTGCAGAAGATTTGGGTTCTATTCTTACCATAGATGACAAACAAAAACAAGTCTTTGTAGGTGTTCTCAGGATGCAAAGCATGGTCTCTTTTCACCAGATCTGTTTCTGTGAGTGCGGATGACAGCCTACACCCTGTTTGGCTGGGACTAATTCTGCAGAAGGAACATAATTTAGAAGCAAAACAGAATAGATCCTCCTGGCTGCTGGAACACGGGGCAGGATCTCTGGATTTTACAGGCCCTCAGAGCACCTGTGTAAAACAGGCAGCAGGGGAGGCAAGTGTCCCTGACTGCTTGTGAGACTTGTCAACCCTTAAACGGATGTGATTGTAAAGCTGGCACGTTAGCTCCAGTTTCTAGGACCCTGAAAGCTGGTAGAGTTGACGTGGCCCCCATTCTTCTCTTTACGGGAGCCCTGAGTCTTCCATTCTGAGGATCTCAGAAATGGGGGCAGGAGGCTCAGTTTTTCTGGTCACCTCTGACTGCAGATTCTTCCTCCTCTCTGTCATTGTCTCAAACCAAGGCTTGGACAGACCCAGTTGTTTGGGTTGGGAGACCAGAGGAATCCTGATTTAACTGGTTCTTCCTGTTGGTGCTGCTTCCAATAACTCTTCTGTAACTCCTCCCAGGGGAATCTTCACTGGAGCTTTGGCCACCCTCTGTCTGGCACTGATGACGGGGTGAAAGGGATTTGTGACATGGAGCTGATAGACGCAGGCCCTCTAACACCAGGTTTTTCCATGTGTGTATCATATTTTATTTTTTATTTTTAAAACAATCTTATTTTTACACACCAATCCCAGTTCCCTCTCCCTTCCGTCCTCCCGCTCCACCCACCTTCTCTCCACCCCACCCCCATCCACTCCTCAGAGAGGGTGAGGCCTCCCAAGGGTAGTCAACAAAGTCTGGCACTCACTTAAGGCAGAACCAAGGCCCTCCCCACTATATCTAGGCTGAGCAAGGTATCCCTCCTTAGGGAATGGGCTCCAAAGAAATCCCCCAGGAACCCACAAGGATGACCCCAACTAAGACCCTAAGCAATAGTGCCCTTAACTGCCCTTCCCCTATAATCAGATTGTTGACCACCTTAATTGCCATCATAGAACCTTAATCCAGTAACTGAAGGAAGCAGAAAACTACAGCTAAGCACTGGGCCAAACTCCGGGAGTCCAGTCATAGAGAGGGAGGAGCAATAATATGAGCAAAGGGCCAAGACCATGATGGGGAAGCCCACACTAACAGCTGACCCGAGCAAGTGGGAGATCACTGACTCCTGACGACTGGGGAACCTGTATAAGACCAAACTAGGCCCTCTGAATGTGAGTGACAGTTGTGTGAGTTGGGTAGTTTGTGGAGCCACCAGCAGTGTATCCATATTTTAATGAACTCAGATATTTTTTTAAAAAAATGAGATCTCACTTGTTAAACTAAATAATATGGACAACTTGGTGACACACACCCAGTATTTAGGAGGTTGAGGCAGAAGGTTTAACAGAGGTGAGGCCCAGCCTGTCCTATGCAGTGAGATCCTGTTTCCAACTTTTTTTTAAATAAATAATTTAATTTAATTAAGTAACAAATACATTCATAGTGTAAAGAGGTAAAAATCCAGCGACCCAGATACTTTCTCTGAAGACAACTGGTGTCACTGGGTTTCTATGCCTTCTTCCAGAGTCTAACTGGGCCTTTACAGACAAGTGCACCCAGGGGTTCCCTTCATAGTCAGCTTCATTAAATAGACTTTAGATTATACATGTATATACAAATACACAGACGTGTATGTATGTGCTTCCACACCTGTATATACATGTACACACATGTATTCCCTCTCTCATAATGATAGTGTACTGTATGGAGTGTGCACACATTTTTTTTCATTTAATTTGGTAAGTAATCTTTATTTTCTCTCTATATACTTACTATTTTGGTACAAGGGACAAACGCAGGGCCTTGGGCATGGCAAGTGAGTGATTTTCCACTGAGTCCTTTTTCCAGCCCTCTTTATTGCTGTATACGCTTTGCGAGTAGAGAGACCTGTTTATGCAAGTATACCCTGTACTTTGACCATATCTATATAATAAATGCATAAAATAATATGATTATGGTATATATGTATATTATTTTATACAGCTATATAAAAATCCAGGGTCCACAAATGAAGGAAAACATTCAGTATTTGTCTTTCCGAGTTCATCTTGTGCTCACTTAATCTGGTGCTCTCCATTTGTGTCTGTTTTCTTGCAAACACCATCACTTATTTTTCTTTATTGTGTGTGCCACATTTTCTTTATCCATTCTTTCATTGATGGAACACCCAGGCCGACTCTACAACTTGACTCTTGTGAAACGGTGCACTAAACACAGATATGCAAGCATCTCTGGCGTGTGTGGATTAGGAGTCCTTGAGGTACACAGGAAGTGGTACAACTGGGTCATACGGTAATTCTATTTTTAGGGGTTTTTTTGAAGTGCCTCTGTATTCACTTTTATGCTGGCTAAACTAATTTATACTCCCAGCCACTATATATGTATATATTTATGTATGTATATATTGATATATTCCTTTATTGTTGAATCCGCCACAACACTCGATGCTTTCTGAATGATAGTCATTCTGTCTGGGGTAAGATGGGATTCACTGTTTCAGTTTGAATTCTGACGGCTAAGGAAGTGAACCTTTTTTATATCCATTAGTCTTTTATTCTTCAGCTTCCGGAACTGTACTCATTTACTTAGCCTATTTATGGATCGTGCTGTTTGGTTTTCTAGTATTTAGGGTTTTTAGGTTTTTGAGTTCTTTACATGTTCTTTTACTCACCTGCCACATGAACAAGCGAGAAGACTTGTCTCCTGTTCTGTTAGTTCTGGTTTGTTTGTTTTTACTTGTTTCTTTGGCTGCACGGAAGCTTTTATTTCGTATGGTCCTATTTCTCAGTTCCCAGTGTTGTTTCCCATGCTATAGGAATTCCTTTCAGAAAGTCTTTGCCTAAAGCTGTCTCTTGGAGTGTTTGGTTGTGTTTTCTCTAATCATTTCAGAGGTCAGGTCTTACATTAAAGTCTTTGTTCCAATTTTAATTTATTTTTGTGCGAGAGAAGAGAGAACTATCCAGAGAGCTATCAGGGTGCTGTTGTTGTAAGGGTTCATTTCTGTATCCCCTGTTTCATTTCATTCACTGGTGTGTGTGTGTGTGTGTGTGTGTGTGTGTGTGTGTGTGTGTGTGTGTGTCCTGGTGAGTTTCATTAGGGTTGTTTACAGGAGCATTGTGAGGGTTGATATGCAGCAGTACTTATCAGTGTCTATGCCTCTGAAGAAAGTGTCTTCCCCACCCCATCGCCCTCAGCGAGGGCTGGGGCCACATCAGCACCAATCCTCCACCCCCTACTTCCTCTCACTCTTACATTCTCCATCTCTTCTTTCACAATACGCACTAAGCCTTCCAGTGCAAGTATAGATGCCCTATTTATGGTTGGGCACTCAACATCTGCTTATTCTCAGTGCTTTGACCGGTGAATGAGTCTCTGCAGTCACCACTGACCACTGTAAAAAAAAAAAAAAAAAAAAAAAAAAAAAAAAAAAAAAAAAGTCCTTTGACCCAAGCTGACAGCAGCTTTAATCTGATTTTGGGTTTTCATCTGGACTCTTGGTCCGTCCCCAGCTTCTAGAATGTTCCATTTTTGTGAGTGTGTTTCCTATGTTCTTAGATTGTGAATCTACTTTTTTAATTGCTGAGAAGCCTGAGGTGGTTTGTATTTGGGTGAAAGGTTGGCTATAACCTTCTCATGAGGGACACTTGTAACATTTGGGAGAAGAAAGGCGGGGAACTGTGAACCGTGGTGAATGGAGGATGGGAGAAGGAGGCAAAGCCAATGGCAAAAATGAGAGGCAGGGAGGGGAGGAGGGATGAAGAGGAGGAGGAGAAGGAGAACTGTCAAGTTGGCTTCTGTGCTCATGACTGCTTCTGCCGTGTGGATGTTTTGCATGTGACTTTACTGAGGAGCAGAATCCTGGGCGGTGTCACCACCCCTCCCCACAGGAGTTTCAGAGCCCTGTGGGGGAGGCTGTGCCTCCTCAGAGTGCTAGTGTGGGTGGTGGCTTGGTGTCCCAGTGCATCCTCCTTCTCAGAAAAGGCAGCTGCACCCTGCTGACATCCACTCCAGTCCTGGATTGCTTCCTCGGGTTCATTCTTTTTTCTTATTTTATTTTATTTGTAGTTTTTCACGATAGGGTTTCTCTATATAGCCCTTGTGGTCCTGGAACTCACTCTGTAGACCAGGCTGGCCTTGAACTCACCGAGGTCCACCTGCCTCTGCTCCCAGAGTGCTATAATTTAAGGCCTGCAAGCCCATTCTTAAGGCAGACTCCTCAAGGTAGAGGTTGGCCTTTATTTTAAAATGTTTGAATCAATGGAGGGCTGTTGTGAGCTGCCCAGAGGCCCATCGCATGGGCAGAAGGGCGAAGCCAAACCCATCGCTGCCAGCCTTAGTGGTCTCAGGGTCTTGTGCTGGGAAAGAAACCGCCAGCTGTCTTATGTCCTCTCACTGCGATGGGCAGGTCAGTGATCCTCTAGCTAAGGCCTCATCCAGGTGGTGTCTACCCCGTGAGCTTAGGAGGCTCTGGGACGGGGCTTTGGGTTAAATAAAATCATAAAGAAAAGAATTGTTCTCTTTTCAGTTCCTGTGTCCCATACCCTTATTAGTCATGGAGAAACTTCGCGGCCAGGTGTCAGGGCCTCTGTGAAGCACTGCATTCAGAAGAATTAGCCCAGTCACCAGACTGGTCAGACCTCAGGTCAGAGCTGGGATCAGCAGCAACACCCACTCCATTTGGGTTGCTTCTAGCTTTTTTTTAAAAAATTACTTCAGTTCCTGGTGAATAATACTTTTAAAAAAATAAAGTTAAAAATGAGATGCTTCCCAGAACTTTGACAAGTTGTGCTCTGGCTGTTGTATATGGTAGTCTTAGTATAACATATGGGTTAAAAAAAATTCTAGGAAATTGCACACATCCTTGAAGGGCAGACTATGGGGAACAGCCTGCTAGTTATTTCTGCAATTCATAGAACTTTCCAAATGATTGAGGATATGCCTGTGGGCAGAAAGTAAAATAAATCTGCTGAAACAATCATTTAGTTTTAAGAGAAGATTATTGTCCTTCCATCTGGGCACAGCCCCAGGTTCATGGTTCATCCCAGGGCTTATGCGCTATTATTTATTTTTTAATGATGCTAGAGATTGAACCTGGAGCTGGCTGGCATGCCTGCAGGTGGTATACTATGTGTGCTTTTATATAGCATAGCTCATTTGGTGGGGGGCATTCTAAAGATATGGCTGTGTCCACCCATAATCCATCACCTTCACACCCAGAATGCCATAGCATGGTAACAATCTTATTGTGGATGTCTGGCTCGCTCAAACTTGGCTGCAGGAATCTCCCTAGGCCAGAATCAGGTGCCTGTGTTTATTTGGACTTACTGTGACAAGGTTCCATAGCCCAGGTGGCTTTATATGCTGCAAGAATGTATTTATCACTGTCCAAGAGGCTAAAGTCTGTGGTTGCGATGCCAACATGGTATGTTCCAGGAGTCCCTTCTCTGGGTTGCAGACTGCCCACGTATTTTTTTTTGTATGCTTGTATTGTGGAAATACTATTATAGAGCATGCTGGGCATTTCAATAAGGAACAAATCCTACTCCTCAGCACCTCCTTGTGAACTAATTGCCTCCCCCATATCCACCCCAAACCACTGGGGCCTAAGGTTTCCACATATGACTTGGGGGATTGACAGAAGTGCTGCGTTCACAGTCACGTGTGCTCTAGCCGCTTGGTGCTGTCTTGCTTTCTGCCAAGGTGGGCGGTGGGTCCAAGGATGGATGTGTGCCTAGGTGGGCGGTGGGTCCAAGGATGGATGTGTGCCTAGGTGGGTGGTGGGTCCAAGGATGGATGTGTGCCTAGATGTAAAAGTGAGAAAGTGATCCTGCAGGTGAACCTCACCTGAGAATTTACTCCTCTCTCTCTCTCTCATCTGAACTGTTCCTTGCTCTCTGCCTAACCTCCCACACCAGGACTGGATTCTTCTGGTCAAGCTGCCTCCCCACCCTGGGAGCTAAGGAGGGGATTTCCAAATTCTAGTTTCATTTTTGTTTGTGTATGGCATTCTGGGTCCTATCTGCAGAAAAGAATTTGACAGAACCACCCTGTGGGGACCTGAAGTGTGAAAGAAGAGAGGCTAAGGCAGGCATCTCCCTTGGAGACACTTTCTGCTGCCTACATGGCCTTCCAGTCCCCAGGGCCTTTGGAGCCACACAGAAGGTTGGCATAACCAGGACTTGGATTGCTGGAGGAAGAGTGCTGGGTATAGGGACAAGGAGCCAGTCTCGTTGCACCAGGCGTGCAGAACTGATGCCATCCTTGTCTGGCATAATGGTCCTGAGATGTGTCGGTATAGCAGCAACCTGGGAACTTTCCACTGCTTGAACTCCTCCCTTGAGACTGTGCTGACTTACAGCTCGCCCTGCCCCCATGTAATTCGAAGGTGCAGACAAGTGTAGGTCTCTGGTGTGGAGGGACCAGGGAGACGGTGACAGCACCCAGACACATGTGGTGCCTCTCTGACCCCAGCCACTTCCTCTGGATGGTGGGCCCAAGAACCGGGGCTGAGACCTTAGCTCCCAGGCTCTCTGCTGTGCCAGTCAGGCTGAAACCAGGACCCTGATCCCAAAGGAAGACTCATCTGGATTCCCTAGGGGCCTCAGTGGAGAGTCTGATCCCTGAGGAGGAAGCAGCTGGATGGCATGTGCTGAGCTGGGAGCCAGATTCCCAGGGCTTCATTGATGGAAATGGTAGGTTGCAGCCCAGGCCTGGGGTGATGCAGAGCCTCTTTCTAGATGGCAACAGCCATACAGAGGGCTGTGAGGTGAGAAATGTCCCTTGCTTGTAGCTCTGAGGCTCAAGCCCAAGGGGTTCCCTTCTTTGGTGAGGGGGCTTCCATTCCCTTCTCAGTAAAGTACCATGATCATACAGGTTTTGTTTTGGTTTTGTGTGTACATGTGTCTATGTGCATGCGTGCATGTGTGTGTGTGTGTGTGTATGTTTGGTTGCTTGGTTTTGGTTTTATTCATACAGTGCATTACTATGTAGGTCAGGTTATTCTTTCTCCCTCCCTCTCTTCCTCCCTCCTTTCCTCCTACGCCCTAAGGATTGAACCCAAGGCCTAGTGCATTCTAGGCAAGCACTCAATGGCAGCTACATCTCCAGCCCTGTCTTCAAACTCATTTTTCTGCCCCAGGCTCCTTGCCTGGCTTGAGGTGACTTTTCTACAGGGAACTTTCACACACCTACACCCTACCAAAGTGTATGGAGCGAAAGGTGTTTCCTACCTGCTCTTCTAGCTTCTGTGGATAAAGGGAAAAGAATTGCTGGCATCTCCCCCTGCAAGGCACCCTTCCCCATAGGGACCACGAAGGCGGGAAATGGTAGGTTGCAGCCCAGGCCTGGCCTCACTATGGCAACAGCGCCTTCCCCTCTCAGGACCTCACTTTCTGACCTATGCACCTCACTACCAGGGCACTTCCAGCTCTGTCAGCCTTTGATTCTCCAGTCTCCACCAGCATTAGCCACCCTTGGGGAAGGCAGAAACCCTAGGTTCTCTGTCTTTGCTCTCTGTGGGCTGAGCTTAATGTGAGGGAACTGGCTGGCCTCTGTGGTGTGAGTTCATGTGACTTGTCTACCCAAGCTTGAGAAACTAACCCCAGCAACACTTACTCTGCTGAGGTACTTCTGTCCAAGTGACCATAGCCGTGACGAGAGGTGGCTTCCTGACCACCCCAGATCCACATTCTTCCTGTTCCCGACGTTGGTGTTCGATTCCCTTTTATTTCTACCCTCCTCCATAGACATAGGTCTATTCCTATGTCCTCTTTCCAGAGTCACCCCAGGGTCAGAGTTTCTCATCTTGAGCCTCTCAGCTCTTCCTCCTTAGCAGAAGGAAGGAAGGTAGAAACACCCTTAATCAAATGAGGACACAAGGTTCTGTGTTGCCCAACCCTGCAGCTCATGCACCCTTACACAAGCCTGGGGCCTGGGGCAAGAGAGGAGGCAGTGGGGCAGTAACCAGCAGCCTGTGGTGCACACCTATCCCTCTCACATCCCCCCTTCCTTCTTCAAACCCAGCACTGGGCTGGACACGGGGTGCTGCAGAGGAAATAACAGCAATGATAAGCAGTTATTCTCACACGGCAGGACGTCAGACTCGGCAGACCTCACAGCAGCCTCACCAAGGGCCTGGAATTGTGACCCAGCGGTAGGCACCACTGCCCACGCCAGCCACATTCATGGCGCTGGGCGACTGACATTTGTATCTGTCTCCAAAAGATGACCCTTAGCTGACGGTCTCACCTCACTGGAGAGGCCTGATGCCTTGCCTTCCCTTAACGAGACTGTCACAGAAGCAGTGACTGGCAGGGATGTCCCCAAGTCTGTGTCTCCTGGCACACCCCGATATAGAGTCAGGCTTTCTCACGAACCACTGTTTTGCCTATCTTCTGTGACTACCCCATCCTGTTTGCCTGACCTTATAATAAACAACTCCATAAGGACCTGTCGTGGGCCCTGCTTCTAGGAATCTAACTAGGACATCCCTGGTTTGCAGAATAGGACACTGAGACTCCAGGAAGCTGAGTAACCCATGGAGTCACACAGCTGGTGCCTATCCCATAAAATTCCAGGCCAGTATCAAATGATCAAATTGTATACTGTAATATGTATAATCAAAATAGTAACTGAAAGATTATTGTTATATACATAAGAAATAGCAAATGTCACTGTATGAGGAAAGGACACAGTCAAGTAAACTGCATTAAACATGAAGACCTGAAGTGATTCAGCCTTACAAGAGCCGGCGTGGGCCCATGCCTATGATCTCAGCTAAGAAGGCTGAGGCAGGAGGATCTCGAGTGTGAGGATAGCCTGGCCTTCTTAATGAGAATGCCTCAAGCAAAACAAAACAAAACTAAATAAATAAAAGAAAAAGCAAAAGTTCAAGAAAATATCACACACAACTGTGTACTATAATAATTTAAAAATCTTGAGAAAATGAGAAATTACTTAAAAGACAGAAATTGCTAGACGTTAATTTAAAATGAATGGAAAACAACCAATACAACAAGAAACATTTTTTAAAAGATTTGTGTGTGTATTGTGTTGTGTGTGTGTATGTGTGTCTGAGTGGTGCACACACGTCCTGATAAGACGGTGCCGAATCAACAGAAACTGGTGTTACAGGTGATTGCAAGCCACCAGCAGCAGGTGCTGGGAATTGATCCTGGTTCCTCTGAAAGAATAACCAGTGCTCTTAACCACTGAACCATCTCTCCAACCCTACAATGAAAAGCATTTTAAAGTTATCAAGTTAGCTTTTGAAAGTGTGCTTATAATCCAGGTACTCAGGAGGCCAAGGCAAAAGCATCATCATGAAGCCAAAAAGATACTGTCTCAAAACAAACTCTAAAAAGATGACTTGGGCCAGGCAATGCCTTTAATCCCAGGACTCGGGTGGCAGAGGCAGGTGGATCTCTATGAGTCTGAGGCCAGCCTGGTCTACAGGAGCTAGTTCCAGGACAGGCTCCAAAGCTACACAGAAACCCTGTCTCCAAAAACAAACAAAATAGACGACTTTGTCATTTTGGAAGGATTTTTTTGCTTGTTGGAGTCAGGCAGAATGGAAGCTAGGTAGGGTGGCATAGACCATCAGGTGACAAATAGTGGTGCCAAGTTTAGGTAAAGGCCATGGAGAATGCCAGATTCTGGAATGTACTTGGATAATTAAGCCACATGGGCTGTGAGGCTTGCCGCTTCCCTTACCTGAAGGAGGGAGCATGGTGGACTGCTTTAGAAGGGTGGGCATGAGCATGGTCTGGGACCTGGAAATATTGAAACCCATAGAAGGCATCAAAATGAGTGGAGGACTCTCCGTCCAGTTGCTGGCAGGACACCAAGGCTGATCCCACAGCTTAGCTGTTTGTATAGTGTTTCAATAAACACAGATGTGTGACTGTCTCTATGTTAGTGTTAGCGTGTTAATGTCCTTTGAATATATGCACGGGAGTGGTATCGCCTCCATGCTGGTTACCATGGTTGCTACATCACTCTACACTCCCACAGCAGGGTAATCAGCTTCCCTGTCCCTGTATGTATGGCTGTCTGTTTTGCTGATGATTGCCATTCTAACTAGGACCAGACAGAATCTCAGTGTAGGGCTTTTGTTGTTGCTGTTGTTGTTTTTAAAGATGTATTATGTGCATCTTTTTTTTTCTTTTTCTTTCTTTCTTTCTTTTGCCTGCATGTATGTTTCTCTGAGGGTTCTAGATCCTCTGGAACTGGAGTTACAGACAGTTGTGAGCTGTCATGCAGGTGCTGGGAATTGAACCCGGATCCTCTGGAAGACCTACTGGTGTTCTTAATCACTGAGCCGTCTGTCCAGTCCTCAGTGTAGGGTTTTGTTTTGGTTTGGTTTTTGGATTTTGTTTGTTTTTTGGTTTTTTTTTTTTTTGTCTTTTTGTTTTTGTTTTTTGAGACTGGGTTACTCTGTGTGGCCCTGGATGTTCTGGAACTCACCCTGTAGAGCAGGCTGGCCTCGAACTCTGAGAGATCCACTTGCCTCTGACTCTGCTGGGATTAAAGGTGTGTGCCACCTGGCTTCAGTGTAGTTTTTTTTTTAATTGAGAAATGCACCTCAATTGCCATGTAGACTCTCAGGCAACAAAAACATTCATTATAGGAGTATAAAAGAAATCAGGAGACCCAGAGCTATCTGCCTCTCTTTTTCTTGCAATACAGCATCAGTCATAACCACACAGCACAAATAATGACCTTCCAAGTCACTTTGGGATATAGCATTTTTTAAATTGTTTTTATTGAGCTATGTATTTTTCTCTGCTCCCCTCCCTTCCTTCCCCTCTTCTACCTTCTCCCATGATCCCCATGCTCCTAATTTACTTCGGAGATCTTGTCTTTTTCTACTTCCCCTGTATATATGGATTAGATTTATATATGTCTCTCTTAGGGTCCTCTTTGATGTCTAGGTTCTCTGGGATTGTGAATTGTAGGCTGGTTTTTCTTTTCTTTATGTCTAAAAGCTACTTATGAGTGAGTACATATGATATTTGTCTTTATGGGTCTGTGTTACCTCACTCAACATGATGTTTTCTAGATCTATCCGTTTGCCTTCAAATTTCAAGATATCATTATTTGTTTTCTCTGTGTAGTACTCCATTGTGTAAATGTACCACATCATCTTTATCCATTCTTCGGTTGAGGGGCATTTAGGTTGTTTCCAGGTTCTGGCAATGACAAATAAAGCTGCTATGGACATAGTTGAGCACATGTCCTTGTGGCATGATTGAACATCCTTTGGGTATATACCCAATAGTGGTATTACTGGGTCTTGAGGAAGGTTATTTCCTAATTTTCCTTGTGTAGTTTCAATTAACATTTCTATGCTGGTTAAAGATGTTGAACAGTTTTTCACGTGCTTGTTGGCCATCTGAACTTCATTTCTTGGCCAAACTTCATGATAGACTCAATAAATTTCCTTCATGAGAAATAAATAATTTTAAATGGAATATTGAAAATTAAAAGAGGTAACCCCAAAGGGTATTCGTGTAGAGTCCAGCAAATATTCACCATGCTGTTCACTCACACTTGCCAACCTCATTTCCAAAGAAAATGTAGTGTCTTTTGTCTCTCTTTCTTACACACACATGCACACACACACACATTACAAGTAAAATAAAGTATTTTCTAGATAGGTTTGAATTATTTTTTGGTTTAAATATTCATTCTTAGTCAGTCCAAATTCTTATCTTCACCACTGCCTACATATTTCCATTTTAGGATTTCAGTGTTTATGAACTTTCATTTTTTATAAGCATCACCAATTATTTCCTGTGCTCAGCGTCATTCCCTTCTTTATGCATTCTTTTGTTTCTGTTTGTTGTTTGTCTTTTGTCCTGGAACTCACTATGTAGACCAGGCTGTACTCGAACTCATGGAGATCCACCTGCTTCTGCCTTGTGAGTGCTCGGATTAAACGGGTCAGTCACCACTCCTGACTGATCCTAGTTTTTTTTTTTAAGTTGATGATTATATGATTTTAAAGTCAAGATGTACATATTAAAAGTATATGATTTCAGAGCTGACCATCTAGTATTGAATAACCAGTTGTGGGGCTCATCCTTAATTCTCCCTGTCATACTTAGGGTTTTATTGCTGTGAAGAGACACAATGACCACAACAACTCTTATGAAGAAGTTGGGACTGGTTTACAATTCAGAGGTTTAGGCCATTATCATCATGACAGGAAGCATGATGGCATATAAGCAGACATGGTGCTGGAGAGGTAGTTGAGTTCTACATCTGGATCCATAGGCAGCAGGAAGAAAGAGTGACAGTGGGCTTGGCTTGAGCATTTGAAACCTTAAAGCCCACCCTCAGTGACACACTTCCTCAAACAAGGCCACACCTCCTCCCACAGGCCCCGCCCTCTAATAATGCTACTCCCTATGAGCCTATGGAGGCATTTTCATTCAAACCACCATACTCCACTCTCAGAATTTCTTCATTGCCCACAGGTCTTTGTCTATGTCCCTGTGATAGACATGGCTTCCCTGCTTCCATGTTTGCATGTCTGTTGGTGCTGTAACTTGTTCAGGTCTTGTTTAGCAGTCGAGGTATCACGGGTGTATCACAGGGATGTCATTTCTAGGAGACACAGTCTCTTACAGTCTTTCTTCCCCTCTTAGTCACTGCTCTATTGCTGTGAGGACACACTGTAACCAAGGCAACTCTTACAAAGAAAAGCATTTAATTGGAGGCTTGTTTACAGTTCTAGAGGGTTAGTCCATGGTCATCATGATGGGAAGTGGGCCAGCATGCCACTGTAGCTGGAATTGAAAACTTATGTCCTGATCTACAGGGAGAGAGGGGGGCTGGGGTTGGCACAGGCTTTTGAAACCTCAAAGCCCACCCCCAATGTCACGCACACTCCAACAACAATGCACCTTGCAATCCTTTTCAAACAATTCCACTAACGGGGAACCAAACATTCAAGCTGTTCTTATTCAAAACACCACAGCCTTCTTATTCACACACACACACACACACACACACACACACACACACACACACACACACACGTGTATCTCACAGCGACAGAGCTACAAAGCACATGCTAAGTGGAAGAGCATTTGGCTAAGGAATTATATCCTTGACCTCCAGCTGAGGCACATTTGTAGGTAGTCAGATGTGAACCAAAGTACATGAAGGTGAAGCTGGGGACTGGGAGGGGCCACCAGGCTTTTATGACATCCTCCAAAAGAAAAAGAAACCCCAGACTCACCCATCAACAGAGGACAGGCAAGTTTATTTCTCAGCCATCCACCTCAGGGGGTAGTGCTAACCCCTGGGGTCTATGACCGTGTGACTGCGGGGGGAGTGTGGTAATTTACATGTAATAATAATTTACAGAGCTTTTCCCTGGAGTTCTTTTAATAGCCCTGTATTCACAAATATAAAACATACATGTGTTTGTTTTCCCCTAAATACTGTCATTGCTTGTCCTTGGCCGTATTCTCAGTGTAGCTCCAGGGGATCTGATACCCTCTTCTGACATACAAGAGCACCCCACGTGCATGTGCACATGTGCGTGTGCGCACACACACAGACACACACACAGAGACACACATACCACATACATGTAAATAAAAAGCAAAATAAATTTTTAATAGTTGTTCTTTAATTGGCTGTGGTGGCAAATACCATTGATTAGTGGGTTTTGAGTGAACATGAAGCTCATTTGGACTCTATTCCATTCCTTTGGTCATTTTTTTTTTCTGTTTTTAACCCAAGTTCCTTACAGTGGCTGCCACCATAGAAGATGCTTTACTATGTTCGGAAGCTTTTCCCACATAACTGCCTGCCTATCCCTGAAATGGTCTTTTGATAAAACTGCCTTCAGTTTTTCTGTCTTGTGTGTTCCTGTGCATTGACCCCGGGTCTTGTGTTTGCTAAATACATGCATACGTGCTGTACACTGAACTGCCACCTGAGCCCTGTCCAGTTCTAACTGAAAATGCCTGGTGTTGTTATATTTGCATCCTATAGTCACACATCTGTTTGCTTTTTTTTATCCGAATGACTCTTCTTGCCATCTCATCAAGGACTCTGGGGTGTCCTGATGGACTTCCAGCGGCATTGTGTTCTGCCTGATCTCACTGTAGAGATTTTTTTCCCTTCTACTTTCTGTGGTTACAGGCAGGTGTGTCTTAGACTGTCTGTGATTGTAACAGAATATCACAGTCTGGGTCTCAACTGTTGCTCACACTCTCAGAAGCTGGAAAGACCCAGATCTGAGAGCCAGCACATCTGTTGTCTGGTGATGGCTCCCAGCCACTTGCTGTGTTTCCATGGGGGAGAAAGAGACAGTGGCTTCCTGCATCCTCTTATAGAGACACTTGAAGCTTCACCTCACAACATGGGTGCATCTCAGTAGCCCCATCTCTGAGTCTGCTCGCTGGTGGTGTTTTGATGGCACCATGGGCACTTGGTACCACCATGCTCAGGCTTCATGGCTTGCCCTTCTTTTAGACGGGGTCTGTGCAGCCCAGGCTGAGCTTGAACTCACTCTGTAACTGAGAATAGTCTTGAACCCCTGACCCTGCTGCGTTCACCTTGCAAATGCTAGATCACACACGCCCATGCATCACCATGCCCAGCACTTACTCACTCTGTAACTGAGAATAGTCTTGAACCCCTGACCCTGCTGCGTTCACCTTGCAAATGCTAGATCACACATGCCCATGCATCACCATGCCCAGCACTTTCTGATAATGAGAAAGAAGGGTACAGTGCTGACCTCCTGGGGACTTTGCGAGAGAGGGCAGAGGCTGGCGATTGTGGTGAGGATTATTCCACTGTTGTGCAAATCAATGAGCCAAATCAGCTGTGGAAGCGTTATGACACCCAGCCTTTGAGTTTAGGAGGACGTGTGTGTGTGTGTGTGTCCTCTGTTCCTGGTCCGGTAGGATGGCACCAGGAAGGCTGTGCCAACTCTAGCGACATATAGAACTTGGTTGGGAAGAACTCAATTGGTTTGTGAGGGTGGAAGACTTCTGTGGGCCGTGCCCTCAGAGATATCTCTAAGGCAGGGGCAGAGGCAGAGCCAGGAACCAGAGTCCTCGACACAGCAGTGTTCCTCTCAGTTCTGGAATAGGAGAGCAACATGTCTTCTCTCCCTTCAGCACCTGCACTATGGAAACAGGATACAAACTGAAGGGCTTAAGACAAGGCCCAGACACTCCAGAGAGCCTCTGTGTGGGAACACTGGACCATCTATCATGATCCAAGAAGCCAGGTAGGTGTTTTTTTCTCTTCTCTCTTTTCCTTTCTCCTCCTATCCATTCCTTCTCATCCCTCCTATGGCCACAACCGTCAACCCCCACATCCCTGTGTCACCAGTCAGCTGTACCCTTTTGCTGCCATGCACGGTAACCAAGAGTAGCCTACAAGTTCTAATGGTGTGGGCAGTCCAGACTCTAGAGTGCCAAACATCTCTGGGCAGGTCTGGCAGACATAGCACTTATAGCTCCAAGCCCCAAGAACTAGAGCATTAGAAGCCAGAGACTTAGAATTCTATGTATTCGGAGTAGAGGCTTTGATTCTGGGCTTGGTCACTGGGTGCTAGACAGGAGCTGATGGCCACCTACTATGCAATCAGAAATTTGGCTGTGTTTATAAAGCATAGCACAAGGAGGAGAGGTTAAGTAGTCTTAATGGGAGGTCACTGTGGGGGCGCTGTCTCTAATATCCAGGAGGAAGCTGTGGTCCATGCTTTCACCCTGTTCATACTGCTATCAGGATGGAAGGGTTTGCCATTTCAAAGGTCTCAGGTTAGGGTGCTTGCCATGTCCATGTCAATAACACACGTTCACCCAAGATTGCCTCCACTCCCCACAACAGACAGAGAAGACACTAGCTCAAAGTCACACTGTGACTGTGTCAGCCAGGTCCTGCTGTGGTAGCAAATAGCTTGCCCCAAAGCAGTGTTTCTGGCTGTTGTGAATGGAGGGGAGCTCTGGCCCGCAGAATTGTCCTCTGGCCCACACTCAGGTTAAAGGAGTAGCCATGATCTGAAACGGCACAGGGGAGCAGAGACAGGATGAGTCACATATTGGCTCTTGAAACATCTGCACAAATGTGAACTATGTAATTTTTAACAGTTTACCAGACAAACTGAGCTTCACAGCCACACCCAAATGCAAAGGGATGGTTCCTTATGATACCATCAAGGGCCCAAAAAGGGGGAAGCAGGGCGTCTGTAAATGTCCCCGAGGCCTACCACAGAGAATTAGTAGTAAACTGGACCAGTAATCATCTCCTGGCTCTGGGCTGTGGATCTTTTTGCCAAAATCATGTCCCAGAGGTTGTTTCCCACAGAAGTCACAATGTCTCTTATGGTGAGATGTGCCTTGTCTGCCAGCAGTGGTTGCTTAAAGAGTTTGGTGTCTTATCTCAAGAGCTGGGACACGTATGGCAAAACAAAGGCTCCATGTCAGGCTGATGTGAGGATAAGGAACCGCCCAGCATCACCTGTCCAGACCTCCTTCTCATCCGACACCCACTGCCCTGGGCGATTCTTTCCCAAGGAGCATGGCTGCCAGACAGCCTAGCCCAGTAAGAAGCCTTGCCCTTGTCCTCAGGACAGCCTTTGGACAAAATCACTACCCGAGTCTCATGCTACCCGAGGTTCTAAGGCTTTGGAATTTCACTGGCCTGGGAGCCAAATAAATCTTAGTTCTGACCCTGCCTCTGCCGTGAACTTGGTATGTGACCTTGGGTGCTTCCTTCTCTCTTCCTTGCCCTGAATCTCCTCCAGGGACAATGGTCCCTGCCTAAGGATCATGTATGTGAGCACATTACATAACTTGTAAGCTCTGGTGCAAGTCTTAGATGTCTAATGGAGGAGAGGAGCCTGGAAGGAGCTGAAACAAATGCCCAGTCAGCCCCCACTGAGTACCCAGGATATTCAATGGGTGTAGCAAGGCCAGCTCCTGGGTGGGCCTCCCACTCTCTCTAGAGTTAGAGGTGTTAGCTCTGCAAATTGAGGATTAGCTAATCTATAATAATATACTCAGAGAATACCATGCCTAACACAGTATGTATTTCGTTAGTGTTGATGGAGAAATATACCCCAAACAGTTTATTCCAACATATAGACCACCATTTAATTAGCTCATCCTCATGTTGCTTCTGATTTTTAATTATTATAAATAATTGTGCCATGAACTGTTTTATAATTTAAAAAGTTGTGTATCCATCATGGCTTCCTACTGCATATGGAATTACTATATGGAAACCATGACTCATTATTTTAGGCTTCTGCTTTGTGAATACGCTTTGGTGATGTGGGATTCCCCTTGGTATGCTGTGAATACGGTTGGTTAATGAATAAAAAAAAACTGGCCTAGCTTGATAGGGTAGAACAGAGCTAGGCGGGGAAAACTAAACTGAATGCAGGGAGAAGGAGGGCAGAGTCAGAGAGAAGCCGTGTAGCCCCCGCCAGAGACAAACACTGGTTGGAATCTTGCCGGTAAGCCACAGCCACGTGGTGATATGCAGATTACTAGAAATGGGTTAAATTAAGATGTACGAGTTAGCCAATAAGAAGTTAGAGCTACTGGGCCGAGCAGTGTTTTAAATAATATAGTTTCTGTATGGTTATTTTGGTTCTGGGCGGCCGGGACGAACAAGTGGCCTCCTTACTACACTTGCCATCTATGGGAATCCTTCCCGGCAGGCTCTTTAGGCTTCTGTCTAGCGGTAGAGAGTGGACTGAAGAGATGGTTCAGCAGTTAAGAGTTCTTGCTGCTTTTCCAGAAGTCCCAAGTTTAGATCCCAACACCCACAGCAGGTAGCTAGGAACTGTTTGTAATTCCAGGGAACCCAGTGACCTCTTCTGGCCTATGCAGGTGCCACATATATGTGGCATACAGTCACACAGACACATACAAATAAATCAAAATTAAAACTCCATCTTTGGAAAGAGAGAGAGAGCAGATGGTTTGTAGTAGCTAAGACCTGGGTCCACTTTACACAGAACTTCTTGAGTGACAGGATCTTGAACCACATAAAAATGTACTTCTCAGCCATATAATAGAGGGCTAAAGGCACAGAGTCCAGAGAAGCTGAGCAACTTTACCCACACGTTCGTCAGCACTGACCTCGACCTCATTATCCAACATGACTGCCCAAGGTCTAGCCATCCTGTTAACATTCCAGCCACCAGGAAGAAGCAAAGGAAAGCAGATAACATTCCACTCGCATCCCACTGACCAACCCCACCCCACCCCCCATCATGTGGCTGTATCTAACTATTAGGGAGGCTGGGGGTCGGGTCTATTCTGGATAATCAGGGAACAGTTGGGAGTTATAGTTCTAAGAAAGAACAGTATTAGTGGGTGGCTAGACGTCTCTGTCGTGAGATGAACCCAGACTGAAAGCAGCGCAGATGGTCCACGGAAGCAGCATCCTCAGAGCCCGGTATACTTTGAAGAACTGGTAGATGGCTCTGCTTAGCATGTGTGTATGTGTGCGTGCGTGTGTGTGTGTGTGTGTGTGCGTGTGTGTGTGTGTGTGTGTGCACACGCACACATGTTTACAGATCAGGGGAGGGTACAGATGCAGGCTTGTCTCTGAAGCTGATTGTGAGCAGACACATCAGGCTACTTTCTGTTGCTGTGATACAATACACTGACGATAGAAAAAGCTGCTCAAGAGTACAGTCCATTATTACTTGGGTGGTCAGGGCGGCAGGAGTGTGATGCCCAAGGGTATAGTCCATTACATTGGGAGATCAGGGCGGCAGGAGAGTGATGCTGTTGGTCTTATCCACTGTCAGCAAGCAGAGTGATTAATTCCCATGCTCAATTCCCTCCCTGCCCTCTAGATAGTCCTCCCCTGCCCAGGGAATTGTTCCATCCACATCAAGATGGGGCCTCCCATATCAATTCATGTAGTGCAGCTAATCCTCCACTTGTATAGCTAGAGGCCCATCTTCCAGATTGATAGTTAACAGAAATCACCACAGACCACGTACCCCAGCCTGCCTGCCCCCCGCTCACCTACCCCCAAGCTCACCCATTTCCCCTCATCTCCACAGGGCCAGCTTCTGATGGACTCTGAGAGCCTCCAGCTGAGCACTGAGAACCTGTGGACCAGGCTTGTGAGTCTGCTGAGTAAAAACCCAGAATGGCTGAGCGCCAAGGTTAGGTTCTACCTCCCTACCATGGACCCGGACTGCAGCAAGACCCTTGACCCTAAGAACATTCATGATCAGCTCACGAGGCTGTACACCCAGAGCCTGGCCACCTGGGAGTCTTTCATCCATAGTCTGTGCATGGAGCTTGATGTGCCCCTAGAACTGGAGGTACCACTGCGGAGCACCTGGGGCCCAAAAGACGGTAAGGGTCCACACGGGAGGTGCGAGGCTGCCGGCACAGCCTTGTGACCTGCAGAGCTTCAGCCTCCCTGCCCCCCCCACCGTGACCCATCTGGTCACACAGAGAGGACATAGAAGAGCCATGCATTTCAAGTGCCTGCAGTGACCAAGAGGCTTCCTTCTGCGGCGCAGTCAGAAGACCTTAGTGCCTACTAATAAGCAGGGAGGTTGACTATCCCATTCAGTACCATTTTGAGCAAAACACCAAGGAGGAACATGAGATACTGAGGGACAAGGAGTCCTTAGCTAGAAAGTGAGAACCCAACCATGAGCTCTATGAGTGTGGAGGCGGGGACACATACTCACATACACATGAACAGACAGCTCACACAGACACGTGAGCACCCACACACATATATGTATGCAGACATGCATCCTTACTGAGATGCACACGTGTACATATATATGTCCACTTCTGCACATCATTGCATGAGGAGTGTACCACCTGCTTCCCTGGCAGACACTGAGTGTCAGTTTTTAATCTATGGAACCTATGGCTATTCCCAGAACAGACGCCACTCAAGAGCTATCCGGACACCCTATATCCTCTTGACGCTGTGTCTATCCCACATCCCCAGTGGCCTATGTTCTGCTCTGTTTTACAGAATTCTCTAAGAAGATAGGAGC
Organism: Ondatra zibethicus; assembly: GCA_004026605.1. Classification (NCBI taxonomy): domain Eukaryota; kingdom Metazoa; phylum Chordata; class Mammalia; order Rodentia; family Cricetidae; genus Ondatra; species Ondatra zibethicus. The sequence continues at coordinate 136,627 of PVIU01002219.1, read as the reverse complement.
TGGTGAGGACAGCCATCCTGAACCTCTGCTTCATCATGGTGAGATCTGGGGTTAGGGCTCAGGGTGCCACCTGATATGTTCAGTCTTCACCTTAAGCTAGTGGTGGCTAGTGACCACCATTTCTTCCATTTCGGCACATGGACCGAGTCCCACTTCCTCCCTCTCTGTGACTTTCAAGGCCTACCCCATTGCCTTTTGCCAGGAATCTAATTTAGGTCCTCAGAAGAGACTCTGATTGTGGCTAGCCTCAGCCTTTTAGGTTCCCTGTCAGGTGTCACCCAGAGAGCCTGTTCTCATGTCCCTGTCCCCTCGTGGAGTTCTAGGAAGGCAGGTATCATGTCATGGTGTTGATGCGTATTCTCAAGGACCAGTTGCAGGCTCAAATAGGTAACTGAAAGATTCACAGAGCCTGTCCCTTCCCTGGTGGACACGGTGCTTAGAATACCCTGCCGTGGGCCTGCTTGCTTTATCCTGGCCCCGAGCCTGAAGCTTGCTGGTGAAGCCACGGAAATGGCCTTCTCATAATTCCCAGGTATCCCATACTTCTCTTCCTGGGCCCATTTGTGGAATAGGGCACCCCAAAGCTGCTGCCTGGGTTCCCCTTTCCTCCCCTATGCCCTCACTCCTCTCTTCCCAGGTGTCAAGCGCCCTTTTCAGAGCTGTGGGTCCTCACCCCGCCGGAAGCACTGCAGGAAGCAGCAGCTCGGTGAGTTACGGGAGTAGGGACCCCTGCGTAAGACTGGGTTGCCCTGAAGTTGATCACAGACAGGTTCTGGGCCTTGTCCCTGGCTGAAAAGCTTTTGAGGTCCAGGGGCTTGTTTTCCAAGCCTCCAGGAGAGAGAAACTGAAGGTCCTGAATGAGCAGAGGAGGAGACAGGGTACCTCAAGGGCAGATTTGTCATCTAGGCTCTGCCAAACTGTCCTCAAGGTTGTGGGAGCATCAGGTAGTAACCAGTGTAACCTCAAGCCTGGGCCTTCAGTGGCCATGTTGGGGGGTAAGTGAGGACAGAGGTGATAAAGGTGCCTTGGTGAACCCCCACATAGGAGCTCCTTGGAGACACAGAGTATTTAAGGTAGCCATGGGGAAGAGGAGAGGAGAAACTTCCTTCATCCTCTGCCAGTAGTCCAGAATAATCCTTGGCCCAGCCCTCACATGCCTATATACTTCTCCAACTATGGCCATAACCAGAAAATTTATGTCTGTGAAAAACAGACCACTACTTCAGTCCTTTCTGGGGCAGAGGTGGGGGCTGCATCTTCCCAATGACCTGGGAAGGAAGAAAGTAACACTTGGCATAGCAGGAGCCCAGTTCCCATGGTCTGATTGACTGGTACAAAGCCTATAGTTTGTTAGTGCCCAATCTCAAGGGAAGGATGCAGTTGCTTATGCCATATTAGAGCTGGTCCCCATAGATGTTGTAAAGCAAGCAACCTCCCCCAGTTTACTGAAAACTGCATCACCTGTATTGCCCTGGAAGAGAGAGCTGTGACCCAAGGGCCCATCCCCACCTCCATGAGTAAGAGGCTTCGGAGCCTATGTTGCTGTGCAACCCATTCCCTCTGGAGCTATGTATGACCTAAGAACATCAATTGTGCACTTAATGATTGTCCCAGTGCCCCCATAGCTGGGGACTAAAGCCAGTAGCAGCCTGATCATGGGGTCCCAGGACATGTATTGAGTGTGAGAACTCATACTCCTGGCCTTCATGCCACTGCTGTGCCCCTTGCAGAGCTGGCTGAGAAGTATCTGAAGCTCCTGAAGACCTCTGCCCAGCAGTACCATGGTGGCGAATGCCCAGGAGCAAGGCATACTCATGCCTCCCCACAGGTCTACGTCCCCCCAATTCTACAGTGGAGCCGGGCTACAGCACCCTTGGACGATCAGGAGGGAGCCACTAAAGGGGATCCCGAGGCCACAGATGGCATTGATGTGAGCATCCAGGACCTCTTCAATTTCAAGGCCCCCAAGGGACCTCGAGTGACAGTCCTGCTGGGAAAGGCTGGGATGGGCAAGACCACGCTGGCACGTCGGCTCTGCAGGAGGTGGGCTGACGGTCAGCTGGACTGCTTCCAGGCTCTGTTCCTTTTTGAGTTCCGCCGGCTCAACATGATCACACGTTTGCTGACACTGCCCCAGCTCCTTTTTGATCTGTACCTGAGCCCCGAGTCAGACCCTGATGCGGTTTTTCAGTACCTGAAGGAGAATGCCCATCAAGTCCTACTGATCTTTGATGGGCTGGACGAGGCCCTCCATGCTAGTTCCACGGGTGCTGACAATGCAGGCTCGGCCCTCGCCCTCTTCTCCGACCTCTGCCGTGGGACCCTCCTGCCAGGCTGCTGGGTGATGGCCACCTCTCGTCCTGGGAAGCTGCCTGCCTGTGTGCCTACAGAGGCCACCATGGTGTACATGTGGGGCTTTGATGGGCTGCGGGTAGAGAAATATGTCAGCCACTTCTTCAGTGACCTGCTGTTACAGGAGCTGGCCCTGGCAGAAATGAGGACCAATGAGCGCCTCCGGGGAATGTGTGCAGTACCTGCACTATGCAGAGTCGCCTGCTTCTGCCTCAGCCGTCTGCTTCCTGGAAGCCCTCCAGGGCAGTCTACGGCCCTCCTGCCCACCATAACCCAGCTGTTCCTGCAGATGGTGAAAACGTTTAGCCCCCATGGGACTCTGCCTGCCACATCCTTGTTGGGCCTTGGAAAGGTGGCCCTTAGTAGACTGGACATTGGGAAGGTCATTTTCTCTATGGAAAAAGACATTAGTCCTTCCCTGATGGCTTTTGGAGCTGCCCACAGCCTCCTGACCTCCTTCTGTATTCGTACGAGCCCTGAACACCAAGAAATAGGCTATGCCTTTGCCCACCTTAGCCTGCAAGAGTTCTTTGCCGCTCTGTATCTGATGGTCAGTGACACAGTAGACAAAGAAACGCTCACCTACTATATGACACTCAATTCCCACTGGGTGCTGCGGACCAAAGCTAGGCTGGGCCTCTCCGACCATCTCCCTACCTTCCTGGCAGGCCTGGCATCCCACAACTGTCGAGCATTCCTTTGCCACCTGGCTCAACAAGAGGAAGCCTGGGTGAGCTCCAGGCAGGCTGCTGTTGCTCAGGTGCTGAGGAAGTTGGCTAGCCGAAAGCTTACGGGGCCAAAGATGATAGAATTGTATCACTGTGTGGCTGAGACCCAGGAACTGAGTCTGGCGCAGTTCACTGCCCAAAACCTTCCCTTCCAGCTCTCCTTCCACAAACTCCCACTGACCCGTGCAGACCTGGCTGCACTGGCCAACATTTTGGAGCACAGGGTTGCCCCCATTCACCTGGATTTTGATGGCTGCCCACTGGAGCCCCATTGCCCAGAGGCTCTGGTAGGATGTGGGCAAGTTGAGAATCTCAGGTGAGTCAAATCAGAAGAGAGGCAAGGAAGGATGGGGAAGGGCACTGTGCTTTGGGAAAGCGGGAGGCCAACCAGTCTGCCAGAGAGACTGGATTCAACCATCCGAAAAGCATGCTCCATCTTCATTTGGTGTGGACTCTGGTGGAGTCCAGGTGCCTGTGGCTTCTTGACTTGCGCGTCTCTCTGGCAGTCAGGGACTGGAGTGCTGGATCTGGGCTTTGCTGCTCAAGGCCGCTTGACCTTGAACAAGTTATATATTATCTCCTTTGAGGGTGTTTCTCCACACATGCAGTGAGTACTCAAGTCAGACAGGCTTCTCAACCTGGCTTCTGGTCCAGAACCAAGGCTCTGTTTCTCTCAGTTAGAAAGAGCAAAGGTGTAGTCCCAGTGCGAGCCTCTCCAGATACAGCGGGGGACGTCCTGTTGGAGTGTAGGTCTCTGTGATGGACAAGGCAGAAGTAGGTGGTTCAAGTGGGTGGTTTGCTTTGCTCTAAGCAGTCATGCAGGGACCCCGGTCCTTCCTGCAGCATCTCCAGCATCCCTCAGACATCCTAGCTGTAGGATCAGTGCTGAACCATGGGTGTCCCTGTGCCCTAACTTGGAGGAAGGGAAAAGGTGACTTTAGAGGAATGTGTTTAAAGGTCACCATGGAAGTGGAACACGTCCCTTCCAGTCACGTTGCGTTTGCGTCACTGAGAACCTAGCCACACAGCCACTCTGGGCTGCAAGGGAAGCTGGAAATGTCACTACTGACTGGTAAACTACTTCCAGCTAGAGTGCCATTTCTTGTTCTCCTCCTTCAAATCAACACCAGGTTTAATTTACAAACATGTTATCAGTGTCAATAGGCTGAAAACACTTCATAGATTTTATATGTTATTAGCATTGTAACTAGGCAGTCCAGCCTACCGAGTTACAGTTTTATCATTTAAAATCCTTTTTAGACCGATTTGCAAAGTGAAATTGTACCTCTGCTAAAATCTCTGCCCATTTTGATCGTTAGCACTTTGTTGCTTCTGGTTCTAAGGAAGTGTCTTGAGTCTGGGGAGATAGCTCGGTGTCTGCAAGGGCTTGCTGTAAAAGCAACAGAACCTGAGTTCAAGTCCCCAGCACCTATGTAAAAACTAAGCATAGCCTCTCATGCCTGTAGCAGAAGAGGTCAAGGACAGAGACAGGGGGATACCCCAGAGCTCACTGTCAGCCAGTCCAACCTAAGCTAGAGTGAGTTTCAGGACCAGTGAGAGACAAACAAACAAACGAAAAAGTGATAAAGACCTGTGGCCGCTACGTGCGCAGTAAGCTTGCATGCATGCATGATCCTTGCTTGTCGTGATTTAAACTCTATGTGACTGTATTTCTATGGATGAAGGGGAGAACCAATTTGGCAGATAAAGAAGCCAATGCTGTAAGCTGTACTTCTTGCTACCCCAGCAGCTACAATGATAACTTATACTACTGTGATGCCCCATCTGTCCCCATGGACACTGCCAGTGGTGTACTGCCAGTTTCTAAGCCCTGCCCCGCACTGACTCGTTTTGCTTCTCTCCTGCAGCTTTAAAAGCAGAAAGTGTGGGGACGCCTTTGCAGAAGCCCTGGGCAGGAGCTTGCCTACTATGGGGAGCCTGAAGATTCTAGGGTGAGCCAAGGCTTGCAAGCGAGATATGCGAAGAAGGATATCTGGCATACTTTTCCCTGCTTAGTCCTGTACAGACAGATTCCTGGCCAGCCCCCTTCTCCAGCCCCATTCTTCTACCGTCTTTGCTTGCCCTGTAGGTTAACAGGAAGTAAGATTACAGCCCAAGGCATCAGGCACCTGGCACAAGCTTTACCCCTCTGTTTCCAGCTGGAGGAGGTCAGGTGAGTGGCCTCTAGAAGGGCTCCTTTGCTTCAGGGAAGGGCGACTTTCCAGCTCTTAGGACACCCCTGGGGCCTGCATATTCCATCCAAGATGACCAGAGAGTGAGAGCCATCAGTCTAAGAATGAGGTGGGCCAAATCCGAAAGAATGCCTCTGAGATTCCATCAGTGCACATATTTGGGACCACCTTGGAGGATCATGAGTTTTGGGCTCCCTCCACTCATTCTGTGGCCCTAGGAAAAGGGATTAGAGTATCTAGACAGAAGGCAGGTACAGTGGGGACACATAAATGCATACAACGTACAACTTCATATTCTGCACTTGGGTACACACTTGCTCAAAAATATACACTCAAGCTCAAGGGTGTGTCACATACCTAAATTCACAGATGAGTACATGTGTGGCACACGCAGGCACACTGAGATGCAGTACACACTGGCTGAGCATATCTACACAATATACCTCTTGCCTGTGTCTGAAACTGATTGTTTGAGAGAAAGGTGGAACCGGGAACCCTCTGCTACAGTCTTTTTAAATACTTTCTTTTAATTTTCTTTGTTTCTTTTTGTGATTATAATATAATTACATCATTCCTCCCTCCAAACCCTCCTATATACCCCTCCTTGATCTCTTTCAGATTCATAGCCTCTTTTATCATTGTTATTGCATGCATATACATAAATGTATATACATATAGTCCCAAATATAACTCTCTCAGTCTGTAAATGTTACTTGTATGTATGTTTCCAGGGCCAACCATTTGGTATTGGATAACCAACTGGGAAGACTGTTCCTTCCACTCTTAGCATTCAGTTGCCTATAGTTCTTTGTGTAGGGTTGCAGTGTCATGGGCTTCTCCCATCCAGTTTAACCTGTCTGTTGATGCTGTCCTTGCTAGGCTCATATTTAGGCAGTCATGTTGGTGAAACTGTATGAGTATAGCTTCTAACGTTGCTAGGAGACACAATTTCAGCAAAATCCTTGGTCTTCTATAGTCTTCTATAGCTCCTTCCTGAAGTTCAAAAAGGCAACCCCTGAATCTAAGCAGGCTGGCCCAGGAAGAAGTAGGATACAACTCTTACAGACTGCAACACAAGCTGGCCAGTCTCTGTCGTTCCCTCTGATGAGTGCCTTTGTTCAGTGGTCACTCTGGTTTGAATGAACGTTTAAACCATTGATCTTATTAAAACTCTCTTTTTTGGTTATTGAGTGACCTTAATCTTGGCTCCCAGCACCCTTTTATTTATTTATTTATTTATTTATTTATTTATTTATTTATTTAATGTCCCCTGTTGTTCTCAATCATTTTCATACCATTTATCCATCTGTTCCTCCAGCTGGGATTCTGGGTAGAGATAGTGAAGTTGGAGAGGTTGTCCTGGACTCTGGGAAGCTGTGGCCAGAGCTGAGACCAGAAGTAGAGTCTTTAGCCCCCCAGAGAGACTTCAGTAATCCCCTGGGATGTTGGCGAGCTCAGGACTCAGGCATATTGTACACCTAAGGCCTGGAAGCAGGTCACCGAATCATCTTACCTCACTTTATAAGACTGTCACCCACCACCTGGGGCTTCCTACTGCCCATCCTTCTCCCCCCCCCATCTGAGGGCTTAGGGCTTGGTCTCCCTGCAGTTTGCACGACAACCAGCTCAAGGACCCAGAGGTGCTGAGCCTTGTGAAGCTGCTCCCTTGCCTGCCAAAGCTCCAGAAACTTGAGTAAGTGATCTTTACCCTCAGCCAATCCCCTTTCCTGGGCCAAGTCACTCTTTCCTTTGTCGACCATGTCAAGGGCATCCGGCCCTGACACTTTGCCACAATTGTGCAGCCTGAGCAGAAACAGCGTCTCCGTGTCAGCGCTGCTGTCCTCGGTGAAGGTGGCCATCACGTGTCCTACTGTCAGAAAACTGCAGGTCAGGTGAGCAGATTTTCAAGGTCTTGGGGAAAAAGGAAAGGGAGGGAGGGAGTGAGGGATGGGAAAAGAGGAGGTCCCTAGCTTACAAGATCTGCGTGTGCATGCCAGAATCAGCTTTATTCAGAGTGTGGCTTGGGTCTGGTGCTTTATTAATAACAAATGGATGGAAAGTTGTATGGAGGATGGATGAACAACACTGCGGAGCCAAATGAATAAGTAGCCCCGTGTCGCTCTCCGTGGTACTGAAACAGTATTAACTCATTGGCTCACATTGCAGGTTAGATGTCAGGCTTCTTAATCTGAACACAAATGTAATTAATTCTCATTTTTAAAAGCTCTCAGAGGGCATGGTGATACACAATGGCAATACCAGGACTCAGGAGGATTAGGAGTTGAGGCTAGCCTCAACTAATAGTTGAGAGATCATATGGGAGAGATCATATTTGAATGAAGACCTAATAGTGAATTCAGGGCCAGCCTGGTTTACATGACACCTTGTCTTAAAAAAAAAAAAAAAAAAACTAAACAAAGACCCCTCCCACATCATCTTTCTGACCTTTCAAAAGCAGACTCATGGGTGTCAGAGAACTTAGAGCCTGTGCTAGGGCATTCTCTCCCATTCTCTTGTTTCTTCATGGGCCAGGAAATAAACTTTCCCTGGATGGTTGGGGCAGGGTTGGGACAGCTGGGCAAGTGGTGACTTCCAGTTCCTAGATATCATGGCTTTGTGTCTGACCCTCTAGGGAGTCCGACTTCATCTTCCTTCTGTCCCCGATCACAGAGACAGCTGGGCAGCAGTCAGAGTAAGTATCTCAGGAGGCATGGCCCCAGCTAGTCCTGAGAAGGGGTCCGGGCTGGGAAGGTGAAGGTGGGAACCTAGAGCGGAAGTGGGAAGACTCTCCCTACTGCCTTGTGAATTCCTGCTCAGGGCTGGCAAAGCAGTGCTCCCCCTTCCTCCCATGTGTCCGGAGTACATCTGACCCCTGGCTAGAGAGCATGCCCAGGGTCTCAGAGTGAGCCAGGCCTGTAGGGAGAAGGTGAAGAAACCGAAACTGAAAAATTCTTCAAACTGAAAGAAAGATAAAGGAGAGGTTAGTGAGTCACACCTTAGGGCTGCCTGGGGAATGGAAGGACCGAATGTGTCTAACATGCTTCAGACACTGGCCCGCCACCAGTGTTCACATGCTGGCCACGTGTGGATCTCCACGTGGCCCCCCACTGGACGGGTGAAGACATAGAAGGGTCTCCCTCTGAGTGAACACTCCTCCCAAATTCCCCACACTCTTCCCTGACTATCCCAGCTTCAATCTCCCCATCTGCACCATGACCCAGTTGTACCAATGTCACTCCCTACACCCCTCCCAATGTCTAAAGCTCTGACACCCAGAATAGCCATTGCCAGCCACTTTGACAATGTAAATGAACTGACTTCAGTCTATCACATGTACTGCCCTTCCAGGGCTCAGTAGTGACCACAGGTCACTCCCGTGGCAGATGACACAGCGGAAGAACAGTTCTGTCATCGTAAAAGGGCTCTGTTAGCCATTTCAAATCTATAAGTTTATGGAAATTGGCTTATTGTATAGCCCAAGATTCTCTGCAGTCCCTGGCACTCTCCTCTCCCTGTGTGAGAGTCCGGAAGGGCTGTAGCTCCCCTCTGCCTGGACCTGCCTGTGGCAGTGCATGATCCCTGTCTTCTGAACCAAAGGTCACATAAAAGGGATGCTATCTTGGTGACTTTAGGAAATAGAACCTGAAAAGTCTGATGGGTTATGTGACTTGCCAAAACCTGCACAGCCACATATGGAAGAGACCATATTTGAATGAAGACCTCAAGCCCTTTGCTCCTGCTGCTTCTCCTAACTGCACCTTGAGTGCCTTCCAGCTCTGTCTTTGGGACTAACTCACCATGAGAGGTGCTGCAGGCTCTTCAGACCCTAGATGCCAAGCAAAGAGGTTCAGTTCATCAAGCCTGGCTCCTGAGCCCAAGCTAGTGTGTAATCTGTTCTTTCCAGAGCATCGAACCTACAGGACAAAGACAACCTGAAGAAAGAAAGACAGAGCCGAAGCCTGGAACTCAGGTACCTCAACAGGGCCTGCTACCCTCAGAAAATGATAATGGAGGGATGGTCCTTTCCCAGGGGAGGAAGAACAGGCAGGGAGGAACACAAGGAAAGCAGATGCAGTGACAAAGGAAAGGCATGCATATGTCAGCAAGAACTCCAGCTGAATGGGCCCTTGCTGTATGTGGGACACTGTGCTCAGAGGTGGCTGGTACTTTGTGGAAAGTCTTTTAGGAACCTTATGAATGACACATTATTCTAGTTTGGTAGAGGAAGAAACTGAGTCACAGACAGACAAAGTGCCTTGAACAAGATCACTCCTCTACTAGAGGTACACAGACCCCGGGTCTGCACCCTCAGGACTCGTCTGACTCAGGACAGGAAGGGCCAGGGTTTTCCCCTGATCTCCTCTATTTCTATCCCAGGCTTCAGAAATGTCAGCTCAGGGTCCATGATGCAGAAACCCTTGTGGAGCTACTCCAGAAAGGCCCCTGCCTGGAGGAAGTGGAGTGAGTACCCTGGAAATTGGGAGACCTGGGTCAGGAACTAGGGGAGCTGAGCAGAGCAGCCAAGGTCTCACCTTCATGTAGGGGGGTGTGGTAGGCTGGCTGACTCCTCAAGAGTCCAGGGACATCCCCTGTCAGAACACAACATCTGTCAGAACACCTGTCAGATCATCTGCTAGAACACCAGTCACTGTGTAGCACTGTCCTGTGCCAAGTGCTGAGCTAGGAGCTGTCAGACACGTGTGTTAGTGTCTCCTCGCAGTGATGGAACCACGTTTTATAGAGCAGGAAATGAAGACACAGAGGGAAATTCACTCAAGAACAAACGTGTAGGAAGCGGTCTGGTCTGAAGTTCCCAGCCTATCCTCATGAGTCCTGCCACCACTTTCATGGCCATCAGTAGAGGGGGACTCCTCCTGCACTTAGGATGACCAGCTCTTTACAGGCTAAAGAAGTTCCTGTGATGCGTGGCTCCTGAGCGGGGCTTAAGAACTGGCGGTGGTTATTTCCTAGTGATAGAAAGGGGGCCCCACCAACAATCCCAGGAAGTCCTCTAAGGGATGTGAAGGCAGAATGCTGGGGTGCACCAGGTGGTGATGGTGCATAGCTTTAATCCCAGCATTTGAAACATAGAGGTAGGCGGGTCTCTGAGTTTAAGGCCAGTTTGGTCTACAGAGCGAGTTACAGGACATCCAGGGCTACACAGAGAAACGATGTCCCCAAAAAACAAAAACAAACTAACAAAAAATGGTGGGGTGCTGTGAAGTATTTAGGGGTGAGTTGGCCCCACTTCAAGGTATGCTACGTAGGGTGAGGGTTACTAGGACGATCAACTCTTGGTCTCTCACCTTGTTCCATTGGAAGACTCAGGGGCAAGATTCAAGCATAGCAAATGAGGGCCAGTAAGACGACTCAGCAGGTAAGTGCACTCGTCACCAAGCCTGGCCATCAGACTTCAAAGTCCAGGACCTACGTGATAGAAAATCAACCCCTGCAAGCTGTCCTTTTGCCTCCATGTGCACGGGCCCCACTATAAAAATAAACATAATTTTAAAAGTGATTAAAAGGTCTGGAGAGATGGTTTAAGGGCTGAGTGCTTGGTGCCCTTCCGGAGGACCTGACTTCAGTTTCCAGCACCCATGTTGGCAGTTCGCAACTTCATGGAACTCCAGTTCGAGGGATCCAGAACCTTCACACACATGGCAGACACTCACGTTTACAGAACAAAATTTAAAAAGAAGACACAGGTTGTTTCTGGCCTGCTTGCCGTCACTGAGCCTACCCCTCCTCAGTCCCTCACTTGCAACATAACCCCACCCCACCTAATTAGATGAATAACACCTTCCCAGCCTCCTCGCTCACCCTTATTGCCAATCCAACTTAGACGGGGTCGTAAGCTCGTCTCTTCTCCAGGTTCCTCATCCACTTCCTCTGTTAGAACCTCCCACCTACTGACCCCATTAGCTTCTGGCTCACGGTTTTCCCACCTTCCACCATGGCATTCTCTTTCTGGCAGGGTAGAGAGTATTTCACCACTGCCCTTCACTCCCTTCTCTTTACCCTCAGAGTAAATAAAGCCCAAATCCTCACATCCTGTGAGACCCAGAAGCCTCCCCAAACTCCCCAAACCCTTTACCCTGCTACCCTAACTCAATTTCCAATCTAAACACACTGGCTTCCTCTGGATGCTGATAATGTGCTATGCCATAGGGTCTTTGAATGTGCTGTTCCTACTACTAGGGACAATCTTTCCAAATCTCTCCCCATCACTCACCTATAGAACTCCTGGGATTTTCAAGAAGTACTTAAATAAATCAAGAAAGCCTCCCTGGCCCTACACAGGGTCAGATATCCTGGGAAAGGGGAGGTTATCACAAGAAGCAGTTATGCATATTGCAGCATACAGGAATAGGTACAGGTAGGACCTTCTAGTCAGGCTGTCTGGGCTGAGTCCAAGCCCACCCTTGAGTGGGTCCCTTAAGGACTCTGCCTTTGTTTCCTCGGCAGTAAGATGGAGATATATGAGTCCCTGCTTCTTCATAGATTGTATGTAATGTGACATAAGTGTAGAAGTGCCACGTGTGGAGCGGGCAGCCTGTCCCCTTTAGTTATTATTATAAAGTTCATTTGTGGGAATGATGCTCTGACTAAAGCAAGAGAGGGCTGTGAGTGTCTCCACGGTGCCTCTATCTTAGTCTTTCAGGGAACCATCTGGAAGACGAAGGCTGTCGACTTGTGGCAGAGGCTGCTTCACAGCTGCGAATTGCCCAGAAACTGGAGTGAGTTGCACACCCTGCTGCTGGGTGACAAGAGGAGCCATGGAGAGTCCCATCTGGTCCCTGCCTTCCCTTGTTCCCTATGCCCACAGCCAGCAGGGATCTGCCCAGTGTCCTCTCTCTCCAGTCAAGCTGGCCTCTTGACTACACCTTGCTCATGCCTCTGCTCTGAGCCACTAGTAGCCTCACCATCTAACTCCTTGCACATGGACAGCATGTCCATGGCACATCTGGCTTGCATGCCAGGTTGTCCTTGTCATAGCTCTGGGAGGCAGTAGCCTTGCACTGGGCCAGAGCTAAGGTACTGAATGGGTGGGTACTCTGCCGCTGGGCCAAGACTCCAGGGGACAAAGTAGTATGTTTGGTTAGGGAATAGGCATAAGTTGTTGGAGTGGTGACCGAAGAAAGCAGGCTGTCTAATGGTGCAGGGCTGGGGCAAAGATGGTGTCTAGTTGGGTTGTGTTATGGCTTCTGGTCGTTTGGGTTGAGGAAGGAGTGGTGAGGTTGGGGAAAGTGGTTTGGGCTTCAGCCTTCACTATGTCACTCCATAGCTTTGAAAAGTAATTGAATGTCTCTGGGCCTCAGTTTCTCCATTTGTAAAATGGAATTAAATGAGATCATGTACACCTAAAACCCTTGGTACAGAGTCTGCTAGTCAGTCTCACATAGTCAGCAGTTACTTTGTATACCACAAAACTGAGAGAGAGGAGAACCCAGGGGTAGTGCTTATGGGTTAAGCCAGAGAACTTGAAGAACTCTTTGAGAAACCCTGCTTGGGGATCCATGACAAACAATATTTTTTTAAGTCACAATGAGAGGTCAGGAGCTGTCTGCCTGCTGACGCTGCCTCCCTTTCCTCTCCACAGCCTCAGTGACAATGGCCTCTCTAAGACTGGGGTGACCTATGTGTTGAGAGCCATGAGAACATGTGGGGCCCTGGAAGAGATGAGTATCAGGTGGGTGCCACACAGGGCATCGTCACTGCCCTTTAGCCCTCTGCCCTGAGTTCAGGGCCATGTCACCATACTTTCTGAAACTCCCCATATTATTTCTGGCCTCATGCCTCAGGGACCCCAGAAGATGCTACCTGAGCCCTGCCCAGCTATCACAACAGTGCTGTGGTTCTCCTCTGGAGAGCTGCCTGCAGCTGGTGGGACCAGCTGGGAGTGGCAGGATTAGAAAATGAGGAAACAGCCCTCCAGCTCCTTGCTTCAGTTGGTGCAAACTGTGCAGTGCCCACTGTGTCCCCAGCTCCTGTGGGATCAGGCTGGGCCCTGCCCCTTCCAGCTCCCATCACTTCCTTCCCAGTTTCTCCTGGGAACAGCCTCCATGTGACATGTCACCCTCCTGTCCCTCTGGTCCAATCTCAATTCTATCTCTGTCTGCATGGGACCGGGGATGCATGTGAATGAACGCTGGTGCAGCACCTGCCTTGTTGCAAGCCTCGTTCTTAGTTCTCAGTTGCATGGAGGGTCTCTATTTTATGCGCACCTCCCCCAAAGGGCTGGAGGGAAACCAGATCTCTCACAAGGTAGACTAGGGTCCTCATTCACTGTGGCCACTGAGATGTACTGCATGTCATGAGAGACAGCACCCATATTCTAAGTGCTCCAAGCATCGAAGGAAACCCCCACGCTCCTCTACCTGGGCAGGCAGAAATGGCATGCTACAGCCTAAGGTACAAACCAGAGCCGGAAGCATCTGAAGTCTGTGTAGCAGGAAGGCCTCACACCTCAAAGTCTCAGAGGAAGTCACAGGAAGGGGCTTAGCTTGGACAGGTGTGGTGTCTTGGTGGTCCCACCAGGTCAGGGTTAGACAAGGACCGTAACTCTGTCCCTTGCTCCTCTCTTGTCCACAGCCTGCTGAGCAACACCGTGGTACTCACGTTTGCCCGGGAGCCAAGGGAGCAAGAGGGGAGCTGCAAGACGTAAGGACCCAGTATCCCTATATTCCTCTCTGGGATGGGGCTGTGCCCTCCCTGAACCAGGGCGACTTCGACAAGAACTCACAAGTAGGGCTGGAGATGTAGCTCAGATTGTAGTGTTTGTCTAATACTGCATGAGACCCTGGACTCAGTTCCCAGCACCGTACAAATGACACACGGTGGTGCCTAAGACGCATGAGGCCCTGTCTCAAAAGTGAAAGGGAATTCACCAAGGGTCAGGCCTTCAGCAGCCTTGGCTAGAGACATGGGTCTGATGAGGAAGGAGCAGACTACTGGGAACCCAGTGATGTAGGATCTGGGTAGTATGCCAGGCCAGGCTGGGATAGTTAGACAATTATTCATGGGAAACTTGGGGATTTTAGCCTAAATACAGAGAGTAGCCTGGCCCGGAGCTCTGATTTGGCCAGAACTTCTATCTTCCTTTGGCACAGAATCATTCAAAGAGATGCCTGCCTTCTTCCTTCGAGTGACTTCCAGGACATGGTTAGGGGCTTAGCTCTGTGTCATGTGTGACTCCCCACAAACTGTAGCACAGAGTCTGAGTTTGGAAGGCTGGTAGGAGAAAAATGCCATCTCTACCATATCCCATGATGATAATGACAATGATATTAATGGTGAATTAATAGCAATAGCAAATAGGGTGAATTGGGCATTTCCTTACGTGTGCAGCTAGTGCTAGACAGAGAGAACTCATTCATGCCAAATGAGGCCAGTCCCAGGTCGCACACCAGGCTAAAGTCCTGCTGACCCTGGCTAAGGGCAGAGAGTCAAAGCTGGACAGTGAATTTGGTGATGGACCCTGAAGCCGGAGGTAAGATGCTCAGCCTGGCCTTGCTGTGTGTCCTCCAGGGATGCACCGCTTACCAGCTTTGCATCTCCTGTGACCTCTGAGATGTCCTGGAGCTCTCGAAGAATCAGGTACAGTAATAATTCTCCTTCCTTGTCCCCAAGCTTCAAGCCTACCTCACAGGGCTTGCTGTGTCAAGGAGTTACAACCTGGTGACTTCCTGTTCCCTGCATAGCCCACCCCTCAGCCACCTCCCACTGGCTAGGCAGTCCCGCCCAGTCCTAACCCTGGACTGGGGAGACTGAACAAAGAAAAGAGGAGCCATGAACCTCTGACTCCCAATTCTGGGCCTCAGCCTGGGCTCCTCAGCCCTGCATGTTCCCACCGATATCATCTTCCTTTTGCTTTTCTGCCTGCCTGCCTGCCTGCCTGCCTGTCTCATTCAGAGGTGGTTTCTTTCTCTACAGCACTTAGTCTTATTTCTCATTTGACTTTTTGCTTTTTAGCTCTGTCTCTGTCACTGTTTCTCTGTGCCTCTCTCTGTTTCTCAGTGTCTCTGCCTATGGCTATCTCTATCTCTGATGCTATCTCTACTTGTCTATCTCTGTATTTATTGTCTCTATGGCTATCTCCACTTATTTCTATCCCTTTCCCTCTCAGCCCCAGCCCCAGGCCTTGCTGTGTGTCAGTCCTTCTGTCTCTCGCCAAGTCATAAACCACAATCTCTCCCTCTTGCCTGTGGGCCTCTCTGCCTGGCTCTGGGGCTGGGGGCAGCTTTCCCCTGGGTACAGTGTCTAGCGGTCACGGGCAGAGCTGTGGGTCTGCCCCTTGTAGGCTGACAGACTGTGGCTTCCTGGCCAAGCACATAGAGAGGCTCTGTGGGGCGCTGAGAGCCAACTGTGAACTCCACCGCCTGGATCATCTTGAGTGAGTATCTGCATCCAGGGGGCCTAGGCGGGGACAGTACAGATGTCCTGTTCTGTCCTTAGTTTTCTTTCTCCACTGACGTCAGAGACCTGGGGGGAAAGTGACTTTCCTTCCAAGTATACATCCCACACCGGTACCCTTTGCAGCCATCCCAGAAGACCACAAATTTTGGAAAGAATACTGGGGAGAGGGATGTGGCCCATGTGTGATGTGCAAAGATTTAACCTAGTGCTTAGATTGGGGTTCCTGGTCCCAGAAGCAACTGGGTGACCACACTGATACGAAAGCAGAACCCACTCCACCCACGGTCCACTAACCTCTTCTTCTTTTCCAGCCTATCAAACAACTCTCTGGGGGATGAAGGGGTGGCCCTACTAGCCCAGCTGCTCCCAGGACTAGGTCCCCTGCAGTCCTTGAAGTAAGCCACTAACTACCCCCCAGGCCTCTGTGGGAGGGTGACGATGTATCCCCGTAGCACATATGAAGCCCCTTCCTCCAGCACCACACAGGCAAATGCTCAACAAGGGCCCGACTGGGGCTCTGCTCACCCTGGCTGGACTGAGCTGGCTCAGCTGGCAGAGCTCTGCCCTAGCTTCTGCTTCAGGCCTTCTCCGTGGGCTCCCACGGCACCTGGGCTGTGCAGACACGTGCAGTACGAGGGGATCATGGGAAGCATGATGGACACCTGAGGAAACGTTAAGCAATAAACTGTTTCCATCCGTCATCCTAGTTCCTGGTTACAGAAAGAAGGTGACTTGATGCAACTCTGCCTAAGTGGACAGGGAGGATTTATGCTGGAGATTACATACCACGCAGCATGTCTAGAGTAGCCCAAGTATTCTGATGACCTGACAGAGAGGTGGGAGGCACTCGGTGTGGGAGGAAGACCTTGGTAACAGGTCAAGATTCCCCACATTCTGCTTGCAATCAACCTCATTGCTGAACGCTCAAAGGCCTCGGGTGTTCTCGGCTCTCACAGTATCCTCCCGTTCCCAAGAAATAAGGGGATCTCGTGAATGAAGCTGAAGGCCCTGGGTTCTGGCTATCTATGCTGCCTGTGCATTGTGTGGCCTTGGGCACCTTAGTAAATGCAGCAGATTCAGGAATAGCTGGGCTGTAGTGGCGCACGCCTTTAATCCCAGCACTCGGGAGGCAGAGGCAGGCGGATCTCTGTAAGTTCGAGGCCAGCCTGATCTACAGAGTGAGTTCCAGTACAGGCTCCAAAGCTACACAGAGAAACCCTGTCTCAGAAAACTTAAAAAAAAAATAAAAATGGAAAAAGAATTGGGTGAGTTGGTTTTTTGATAAATAAAAAAAAAAGAAAAGAAAAACCAAGGGGGGAGAAAAAATAATTGGGTGTAGTCTCCGCCTGTGGCTATACTCTCTAGAAAGAGCACTGTGGCCCAAGGCCTTTCTTGCTACAATACTATGTTACCAGGAGGCTGGCTGAGAAAGAATTCACCTCTGATCCTGGGGGTAGAAGCACTGGGGGGTGCTTACAGGCAGGAAAGGGGCCTTTCTTTTGCAGACAATGGCATGCAGATTGAGTTTGCTGGCAGATTCTTGCAGGTGTTCTTAACCTGGGTGACAAGGTACCTGTGAGGAAGACCCTGGGTCCCAGTGGGACATTAAATGGCAAATAAAATGATAGGTGGACAGAGACTGTGAGAGAAGAGAAATCTTTGTTCTTGCTTCAGGATGGCAGCTCCCTCCCCAGCTTTTAACCCTGAACCCCACCCCTCCTTTATCTCTGGGTTGCAATCTTAGCTCTGTCACCAACACAGTTTATCACTTGAGCAAGTTCCTACCTGTCTAGATTATCTCAGCTGTGTGGTGCAGTTGGAGGGTTACCCCGCTGGTCATCAGGGCCTGCCATCTGCTAGCAAAGACGCTCCCCTCCCTGGACCTATGCTCTGATGTACAGAAGGCATGTCTGAGCCCTTGGCGGTTTCACCATTGTCACCTGTCTGATCTCTAGCCTTAACAGGAACGGTGTGTCCCTGGATGCTGTGTTTGGCTTGATCGCATGCATGTCTTCCGGGCAGTGGGTGTTCCACCTAGATGTCAGGTGAGCGGCTGCCTTGTCCCCTCCCATCTCCCTTCCTTCATCAGTTCGGGCTGAGGCCCTTTAACAGGTCACCCTGCGTCATCCTCAGGGTTTTAGGTGATACCAGGCGCAGTGAGCTTGCGCTAGGAGTTTATGGAATGAACAAATGAATGAATGAATGAGTGAATTAATGAGAGTGAGATTTCTCCAAGTTCTCCTTGGAACAAAAGTCTTTCAATTCTCCCTTACTCTCCAGATTATCCTTAGACACTCCCAAGCAAGCTGGGAGCTGACTGGTGGCCTTTGGGGCTCAGAGACTAGCCTAACTGTGGCATCTCTAGAATTACGACACTAGAAGGGAAGGCTGCAGCCACTGAATCCCTCCATGTAGAAATCCTGTAATCTTAGGAGCACTTTGCCCCATTCATCCCTCCCTGAGAACCCTAAGAATAAAGGTGTGGTGGCATGTAGGCAAAGCTGAGAGGCTTGGTGCGAGTTCTTATTTGGACAGAGCCCCGAAGGCAGCCTGCTCTCCCAGTTCACCACAAGAGGGCGCTGAAATAATGGGCCACAAGACCTGCAAGTGGCTTAGATAATCATAGCTGTCGTTTGATCCATTATTATTATATTCCCTGGGTGGCGGGCCACCTCCAGGTCCCTAAGCCCTTCAGGGAAGGGGACCCTTCGACTCTTCCCAACCCACTGCCTCCTTTCCACTTCCAGCCTTGAGAGTGACCACGTCCTCCTTCGAGGGGCTGGAACTGGCAGGTAAGGAGGGGAGATCTGGGCGGTCTGGCTTGCCTGTGGTTCTGATTCCCGCTTTCTGTGGATGCTCCATCTCTACCCTGACACACACACATCCATGCCCAAGAATGATCCCCGGGTCTGGTGTGGTCTTGGGGGCAGCTGCGCTATCTAATCTGTAAGCCCCTGAGAGGCCAGACTAGCTCTTTAAAATAAACCAATTTAGCACTTCTACTCCCTAGTGGCAACAGGCATCATGGCCTTGAGCCCTGGAGGCTGTTCTCAGAGCCGAGTTGGGGAGTGGGGAGTAGGGAAGGGCCAGCTGGGCAGTGATGTCACCAGCACTAATGTGCCAGGCAGTCTGAAGCCAGGCTAGGCCTAGGCTAGATGCTCTTGGTTCCCCAAATAAAAGCGAAAGAATTGAGAAACAGGGAGGCAGATGTATGGTCCTGTCAAGTGGGTTGTCAGGGGAAGCCCTCTGTTCTGTCTCCGCTCACCGGGTTGGGGGTTGACCTGGATAGGTGTGACCTGCTGATTTTCCTTGTCCTAGCTTCCCTTTCTTGAGTCTCAGTTTCCCCACCTGAGTAACGAGGGACCTGATTGGGGTCAAATCCTCAGGATCCCATCCTGGGGGTGTGGGAGCCCCACGGAAAGCCTCAAGCTTTCCTTTGCTATGCTTTCCCCCTCCAAGGGATGCACTAGCTGGCAGATGTGGACAAGAGCTCCCAGCTGGAGCCCCGTTACTGGCAGGCAATCAGCGCTACACCTCCAGGAGCTTCAGGTACTGTATCCCACTTTCGTTCAGGGGTTAGGGAATGGGCAGAGCCAGGGGTCAAGGCTTTGAATTAAAGTAGAAGAAAGAGAGTTCGAGAGATGGGAAAGGAAAGAGGCATGGTACGGAGGCCAGCGCGGGGGCTGCAGGGCCCTCTGGGTCACCTCAGTAGAGCCAAGGCCTGATGTTCTCCTTAAAGATGTCATATCTGGGAAACACACTGGAAACCCAGCTGTCGCCTTCCCTGGCTTGCCATCTGCTTTTGAGACTTCCTTTTCTAGAAAGAGGTTTACTTCATACCCCAGAAAAGTCTGGCCTGGGTAACTCCTAACTGTGCCACAAGGGGCTATAAGACCCTGCCGAGCCCTGGCATTCTCCCCCAAGAGATGCCTAAGCTGGCATCAACTCAGCTACTCACAGAAGAGTTGTCACGCCCCAGGTGGGAGAGACAAGGAGCGAAAGCTAGGACGAAGGCGTGTTTGGAAGCACGGCAGTGTAGCCGGAGAGCATAGCAGGAGAGCCTGGGCAGGGCATTTATTTTATGCTTAAGGAGAATAGGGAGCCCCTGAAGGTTTGAAGTGATGGAGAGGCCCCTTTAGATTGTTGAAAAATGAGACATGGACTGAGAAACAACTCAACAGTTAAGAGTGTGTGCTGTTCTTACAGAGGGCCTGGATTCGGTTCCCAGTGCCCCTGTGGCAGCTCACAACCATCTATAATTGCAGTTCTAGGGAATCTGACACCCTCTTCCATGGGCCTCCAAGGGCACCAGGCATGCACTTGGTGCATGTACATACGTACAGGCAAAATACATTTTTTTCAAATGTTTTCTTTATTATTTATTATGTATACAGTATTCTACCTGCATGTACACCTGCAGGCCAGAAGAGGGCATCAGATCTCATTATAGATGGTTGTGAGCCACCATGTGGTTGCTGGGAATTGAACTCAGGACCTTTGGAAGAACAGTCAGTGATCTTAACCTCTGAGCCATCTCTCCAGCCTGCAAAATACATTTTAACAAATTAAAAAGATGAGATGCTTGGAGGGTGATGGAGGGCTATGAGATCAAGAGTGGAAGCCAGAGGGCAGTAAGTGGTCCAAATAAGTGAAGATGGCATCTGGGGTCAGGGAGGGTGGTGGATGGAAAGGCCTTGCACCACACGGGGCAGTTTTACTGTAGCTGTCATAAAGGTGGGCACCGGAAGGAGCTATAGCAGAGCTTGGGGAGGGGAGTGTGCCCTGCAGGGCATAGGAGAGGAGCCTGAGGCCTGCAGTTTAGTATCTGTTGGAAGAAGGACAACAGGGGACCTGTGTCCACTCTGACCCTCTATCTTGTCTCCTGTCCCTTCTCAGCCTTCAGGGGTGTCAACTGGAACCCCGGAGTCTTGCCTGTCTCTGTGCTGCTCTGGAGAAGTGCCCAGGGCCTCTGGAAGTGCAGTAAGTGACAAGACACACCCCTGAGGACACAGTGTAGGTGACATGCAGAAACCTGGGACAGGACTTGTAGGGAAGACTTGATGACTCTCCCCTGGCCTTCTTCCATGAGACCCACTGGTAGGAGGTCAGTCATCTCCCAGGAGCCCTAGCCTCAAGTACTGGGATGCATGGGGTCCTGTACCAGAGCCCCACACAGGTCTCTCCCTCATCCTCCTCTAGGGCTAAAGCATCACCTTTGAAACCCTTTGTCCCTGAACTACCTCACCCACTTCAGAACAACCAGTTCTGTGAGCAGAGACCAATCCCATAACCGGGAGTTGCTCAGCCACTGGAAGCTGGCTGACTCTGGGTTTTGAGTCCCTGGGCCTCAGTTTCTGCTTCTGTGGAACAGACAGTGAGCCCTTCCTTGGGAGTCAGTGTTGTGATTCTTATATAAAAATAGCCTTTAAAAGATTCCAGGCTGGAGCATCCTCAAACCTACCCTTCCCTCTCACTGAATCATGGTGTCGTTTGTCACAGCCCTGTCCACTTCTTGCTCACTGTATGTTCCGTTTTTACTTTCTGATTGCACAGTTTTTATTCAAGATGCTCAGGACTGGAAGTGTTTGAGATTTTGGAATTTTCTTTAGGTTTTGGACTGTTTGCATATGCAGAATGAGATACGTTGGCAAAGGGAATCAGATCTAAACACAAAGTTCATTTGTTTCGGGTAAGCCCTACGCCATAACCTGAAAGTCATATTCAGTGCCTACAGTGAGCCTGTACTTGGGGGCTGGGACCTGTCAGGACTGGAATTTTCCATTTGCAATGTGATGTCAGTGCTCAAATAGTTCAGATTTTGGATCTTTCCAATTAGTGCCACTCCGCCTCGGTTTGCAGTCTTAGACCAGGTGCAGCCTTACAGGCTCACCTGGCTCACACCGGCTTTCCTAATTTGCGGCAGTCTCATGCCCTGACTTCTGGCTCCACCACAAATTGGTATCAGCCTTTTGCACAAGGTAATCCATGTGAACCCCAGTGTGTGTTTCCTATGCACTTCTCCATAGTGAACACACCCAGAAAGAGGGGTTTGCATTGTTTGGCAGGATGGGATCTGGCCAAGCGCGATCTCCCTGCATCTAGTTACTGTTTGCAACAGTGACAGTGTGGCTTCCCTTGAGGGTCAAGTCGTGAGTTCAAGCCATTAAAAACATTTTATTTCGTTTTGCTCATGTGTTGTTTGCGGAGGGGAGACAATGTATGTCCATGCCTCAGCATGCGTGTGGAGGTCAGAGGAGACATTTCCAGAGTCAGTTCCCAGGAATTGATTTCAGGTTGTCAGGATTGACGGCAAGTGCCTTTACCCTCTGAGCCACCTCACAAGTCCTCGATTCATTTTTTAAACGCTTATATTTATTCTGTGAGCATATGTGGGTGTGCATGTCATGATACTTGTGTGGAAGTCTGAGGAACCCGCAGTTAATCCGTTCTCGCCTTCCATGGTGTAGATCCCAGGGAGTGGTCTCACATCACACTGGCCCTCAGCTCAGCTTTGAAAAACTCCTTTTCGAATGCTTTTAGACACTGTTTCAAAAAAGCTGCAGAGGAGTGCAGGGAGCCTGCATCTCTTGTTACATAGTGTGTTTGTTACAGTGAAGAAACACCTGTGACAGACAGCTGTCGACGCAAGCTTTAGAACTCTCTCCACTGAGACAGAACTCTGCATTCAGGATAGTGGTCTGCACCCGCATTGCGTTCAAGTGTTTCTTCTCAGCCTCCCATCTTCCTGAAAGCTTGCGGTTTTCTTTGTTTTCCATGTCCTCCTTGGTTTTGAGGGCCCCCAGGCAGGTATTTTGCAAGCCCTCTCCTGGTTGAGTTTGGCTGTTTTTCTCCAGGTTAAACTAAAGTCTGGACTTGTGGGCCAGCATCTACCAGCCTAACTACCACATAGTATTTCTTTAGGGCATGCTGTCAGGCTTCCATTGACAATGACTACCGGGCCAAGGCTGTGTCTGCCACACTTCCTCACTGTGAGGTTACTTTGTTGTTTAAACAGCTCTTTTATTCTAGCATATATAAAAGTAGAGAAAATAAAGGACCTTAGCGCTCCCCTCCTGCCCAGGAGTGATGGGCTCATAACACACCCCTACCTCCTCTCCATATACTATAGCACACAGCTAAGCACAGAGACGCCTGCCCGCAATCCCAACACTCAAGACTGAGGCAAGAGTATCAGGAGTGTAAGGCCAGACTGGACCACACAGCTGGCTCCAGAGCAGTTGGAATTACACAGTGACACCCTGTCCCAAAACAAAACAACAAAAACTCCCATGCACACACATGTATGCATACGTATATAAACACATGCATACATGCTCAATGATTTTGAAGTAGTTGCCAGACAGTTTATACTTTTTGTGGGGGCCTTGAGACAGGGTTTCTCTGTAGCTTTGGAGTCTGTCCTGGAACTCGCTCTGTAGACCAGGCTGGCCTCAAACTCACAGAAATCCGCCTGCCTCTGCCTCCTAAGTGCTGGGATTAAAGGTGTGCACCACAACTGCCTGGCTTGACGCTTTATACTTTTATTTGTAAATATATTGGTATGGAAAACTATACATTTTCTTTTATATTTATTTATTTACTTACTTAAGTTGTCTTTAAGACAAAGTCTTACTGTGTCGCTCTGGCTGGCCTGGAACTCACTTTGTAGACCAGGATGGCCTTGAAATCACTCTCAAGTGCTAGGATTAAAGGCGTGCCCCACCATGCTCTGTACTCTCACTTTTAGTGTAACCACAAAAATATTATGAAACCTCAGATATTAACAATAATGTCCTACAATCATCAACCACATCATCCAGTATTCAGTGGCCCTGCCTGGGGTGTTTTTGCAGAGTGCTTGCATTTCCATGCCTTTGCACCTTGGCCGTCTGCAGCAGGATGCTGCAAACCCATCTAGGTTTGTGCAGGCAGGCTATACCAGGCATTCCTGTGGTGTCACAGCAATGCTTCCCAAAGCACTTCAGCATCGTGTGCCTGTTAAGCACCCACAGGGCTTGGAGCTGCAGGCCCTGTTCCTGTTTCATAAAAAAGACAGGCAGAGTGGGGGTTTGGAGAATAAGTAATATCTCAGGGTCCCCGCCCCCAGCATCATCACTGGCTGTCCTGGGACTCCCTTAGAGGTCAGGAAAGGTGGTCAGTTCCCCTGCTGCAGGCCTACTTCCTTCTCTACCTACTGGTGGACCAGTGATAAGTAGGAAGGGGTCATGTGTCTATTGCTTTAAAGGTGTGTACAGACCCAGAGACCATGATGCTGTGGCCTAGGGATGTGGGGAAGCCCACATGGGAAGGTGGTGTGCAGAGGCCTCGCTAGTGAAGACCCCACTCAGACACTGCCCTGGATCCAGGCTAGATGGAGGCAGAAAGAGTGATTCTAAGCCTGGAGCTGAGCTCCATTAGAGGTACTCAGCTTCAGACCACAAGCTGCTCCTGTCCCTCCGCTCCTCACCCACATCAATGCTGTCCTACCCTCTCCTCCCAAGCAACTAATAAATACAGCAGGACTAGGTCCAATGGCCTTCAGGCACAACGGGAAAGGGATAGAGGAGAAGGTGCAAGGATGGGTAAAGGGAGTGAAGGCAGGAGGGGAAAACAGCCTAAGGGGCTCTGGGAACAGCAAGTGACTCCAGACCCTAGTGGAGGGCAATGGGATTCTCCAGATATTCAGGGCACACAGTGGCCCAAGGGTAGGTGCTTGTGTCTCCTGTGTGTGCTGGTTCTGTTACTTTATCTGTACCTGCTGTGCGGTGATTGGTGGGTTCGGATGAGTCATAGAAACCCACATCTCTCCAGTGGGATGACAGCTCCCAGTCCCACCTGCTTCCTCCCTGCTGGGGTGGAGGTAGCTGATGACCCTCCACTCACAATTCTGCCAGCCTATGGCGTTTGTAGAGAGAGTCTCCTAGACCAGGAGTCCCTTGGAAACCGAAGATGTCCAACAGCTTGTGAAAGACACACAGAATAAAAGCAATTTCATTTGCTCCATCCAGTGCTTCCAAGATGCATCTGACCCAACCCAGTCTTGAGAGGGGATCCTGTCAGCAGCACATCTCATCTCATCTCCTGAGGGCTCTGGCTGTAAAGCTATGCTGCCCACTTTCTAGAAGGTTCTCCCACCTCACGCAAATCCTTTGCTTCACAGCTTGTCCTGCAAGACCCTGTGTGATGAGAGCCTGAAGACCCTGCTGCAGTGCCTGCCCCAGCTGCCCCAGCTCAGCCTGCTGCAGTAAGTCCAGGCTTCCAGTCCGTCTGCCCAGCTGACCGTGTCCCCCAGGCTCCGTGTGGCAGGGTTGTCCTTCTTATTCCCTCCTCCTCTGCATTCGCCCACCACTGCATCAGTTCATGCCTCACCTCTGAGACTCAGGTCACTAAGCATCACCCCGATTGTCTCCTGTGGACCTCAGTTTTCTGTTCTGACAATGGGGTTCATAGTCCAGGTCTTGCTCTGGGTTTGCGCTCAAATCGGCCATGTGCTCAGAAGGTCATGAAGGATGGGAGGAGTGTGGCCAAGAGTCTGTCATGTGTCTGCTGCCTATGGGAAGGTCACCTACCCCTCTGACGACCTAAGCAGTTATAGGCCATGTATATGTCACATGCCATGTTTCTAAAGGTCATCCCTCTAACTCTGTCAAAGGGGAGGAATTTAAGCAGCATTCGTCAAAGTATTTAAAACTCTGTTTTCTAATTTCAGTGCAGACTGGTTAGAATTTAAAAAGGATTTACTTTAAATATTCTTCTAGCAGAGGGGGCTGGGGAGAAACATCCACAGCTGAGATGGAAAAAAATACAACAGGAAATTAAATCATAGCATTAATAGCAGCAGCAAGAGCACCGAGGCTGAGCTCTGGATGTGTCCAAGACTGTTTACATTGCCTCTGGACCCGTGCTTCTCTTCTGATCCTATGGGTAGTAGGGAGGGGGGTGTGAGATGCAGATGTGAGATGGTCAGAGACAGGATGGTCAGTCACACCGCATCTGTGTGATGATTCTGCATCTGTCTCTGGGCCCTTGTTTGGCCTTTTACTCACCCTTGCTGCTGTTGACCAGGCACCGACCGGGATGCTATGGGCACGGGAAATGAAAGCAAATGACCAAGGCCTTGCCTTCTTGGTGTTTGCCTCATAGTACAGTGAGCCAAGCAAGGAGCACAGTGACAGCCAATGATATACAGCCAGGTGGCGTCAGGCAGGACCCAAGCCCCTGGGAAGGCAGAGGCAAGAGGATCTCAAGTTCTTAGTTAGCCTGGCTACAGAGTGAAATCCACAGGAGAGGGGAGAGAGAGAGAGGCCTAAACCAAACGATCAATATGTGACTATAACCAATAACAAGATACTCTTCTTTAGTAGTATCTGGAGAGGGGATACAGATGATGGCTGGCAATGGTAGGTGTCTTAGGGATTCTATTGCTGTGAAGAGACACCATGACCATGGCAACTCTTATAAAGGAAAGCATTTAATTGGGGTGTCTTCCTTACAGTTTCAAGGCTCAATCCATTTTCACCATGATGGGGTGTATGGCAGTGTGCAGGTAGTAGTCACTGAGAATCCTACATCTTGCAGGCAACAGGAAGTCAACTGAGACACTGGGTAGTAACCTGAGCATAGGAAACCTCAAAGTCTGCTCCCACAGTGACGCACTCCCTTCAAAAAGGCCATACCCACTCCAACAAAGCCATGCCCTCTAACAGTGCCACTCTGTATGAGATTCTGGAGATCAGTTACGTTCAGACTCCCCCAGGAGGCTTGAGCAGGAAGGACAGCGGGAATCTGCTTTGTGAGCTTGTGAAGGGCAGGGAACTGCATTCCAGGAAGGGAACAGCCTGTCTGCAGCCTGGAAGCACAGCTAGCTTGAGGGGTTACAGGAACAGCCTTGATCCGCATGAGAGCAGAGTCACTGGCTGGTAGGAAGAAGCGAGAAGATAATGGAAGGAGTCCTCAGGGCTGGTCACAGGACCTGGGAGCCAGGGAGAGGGCTTGGGTTTTCACTCCCAGGAATTTGAAAGACAGATGAGTAGTTTGAATTTTCCAAAGCTAAGGTAGTGGCTTTGGAAAGGTAGACTGCTGAGTAGAGGAAAGACTCAGGGACAAGAGCAGCAACGGAAAGAGAGGGAGCTGTGCCCCAGGCTAGATGCACCCACATCCAGCTGTTGGAGGCCGAAGTTTGCAGCTGGTGATAATTTTGCCCCTTCGGGTGTCACTAGGATGTCTGTCTCTCCTCACTTCTTGTGGCTTGTGATCTGTGTGGAAAGAATTCAACTGATCAAGCTGACTAGTGAGACCAGCTGTATTGGTGTGTTCA
This sequence comes from Ondatra zibethicus, assembly GCA_004026605.1. Classification (NCBI taxonomy): domain Eukaryota; kingdom Metazoa; phylum Chordata; class Mammalia; order Rodentia; family Cricetidae; genus Ondatra; species Ondatra zibethicus. The sequence goes on along the minus strand of PVIU01002219.1, from coordinate 109,622 downwards.
GGCTGCAATGGAGAGACTCTACCTCAAAGAATACTGTGGAAGATAGAGATCAAGGGAGATTCGTGATAGCAGCCTTAGGATGCTCATACACACACACACACACACACACACACACACACACACACACGCACGCACGCACGCACGCACTCACGCACACATACAACAACATGCCCACATGTGAGAACATGCCCATACATGAACATCACACACAGAAAAGAAGAAATAATTGTAAGGGGCTAGAGCTGGCTCCATGGCTAAGAGAACTTCTTGCTCTTGCAAGTTTGATGACTAACAACCACCTCTAACTCCAGCTCCAGAGGATCTGATGCCTTCTTCTGCACTCTTTGGGTCCGCTGCCTCTTCCATACACACAGGTAACATATACCCACACAGAGACATATAAACACAAATAAATCTTTAAAAGAAAACTTAAACCATAGCAATAATCTTGCATGCCAGGCAGGGTGCCTACTGGAGAGAAAAGAGAACCACAATTAGTCCCGTTTGCCCCATAAGGAGAGTGAGACTCAGAGGCTTACTCAAGGTCACACAGTTAGCAAAGAGAACCCAAACTCAAAGCCCTGTTATATTGCTCCCACCCCACCCCTTTTTGCCCCCCTTGAGTCTGTTGTCTTTTGTATTACCTTGCTGGGCTGGCAGCCAAGATGTACCCCTCTTCCTATCCCTCCAGCAGAGCTGTTTTCTTGGCCAGTGACCCTGCTTGGCCTTGCCCGTTTCCTTTTCAGGCTGAGCCACACAGTCCTGTCTTCAAAAAGCCCCTTCCTGCTAGCCGACATCTTCAACCTGTGCCCACGGGTTCAGAAGGTCACTCTCAGGTGGGCATCATGCTGGGAACCCTAGGGCTAGTCTTGGAGGGTGAAGCCTGGCGTTCGGGGGGTATGAGTGCTCAGAAGTACACAAGCCAAAGTCTGAGGGCACCCCGAGGCAATGGCAAAGGGTGACTGAGTGTTTACTGTCACTACAGGTCCCTATGCCATGCTGCCCTGCACTTTGGCTCCAAGGAAGAGCAAGAGGGTGTGTGTTTTGGGTAAGTCCCCTGAGCCATCCTCAGCATCGATGGAGATTAAGGACAAGCAGACCTAAATCCTAGGGCCAGAGGAAAGTGCAGGATGCCTGCAGCCAAATGTGAACTAGTTTCTCCAACGGGGAGAATCAGAGGCCCAGAGAGGCTGGGCCCAGGGGCTAACAGAGAGTCTGTGTCCAAATAGACTGGGCCCACAGAAAGGGCTTCATAACCTGCTCACCAATCGTGCTATCCTACCCAGTGGCACCAGGGCCCCCAGGGACCTTGGGCAAGCTGCTTACCCTTTGTTGGCTTCCTCAGATACAGTAGGGAGCTATGGAACATTGGCAAACAGAACAGCAGAACATAGGCAAAGCCGCACAAGCCAATATATAAGGCACCAGGCATATACAGTGGCGAGTGACCCTGCCCTCTTGGCCCTGACAGTCCTGGAGGGCAAGAGGGCAGTCTTTGAATGCGAGGCAGCTGAATGCCGTGCATTCCCTGTGGGACCTTGGAGCTATCCCTCTGGGCGGTCCCCTCTGCTGTGAAATGACAGTCAGTGAATAGCTAGTGCCTGCTGGGCACTACAGTGTGGTCATAAAACAGGAAGAAGGGTGTGGACTCTGAGCTCTGACTGCTGACTGCTTCAGACCCAGGGGCAGAAATAGTCTTTCTGTGAAGGGTTAGATAGTAAATAATGAGGTCATGTGTGGTGGCACACACCTGTAATCCTAGCACTCAGGAGACTGAGGCAGGGAGATCCTGAGTTCAAGGCTATGTAGAATATCCGTATCCTAAAAAAAAGAATTTTTAAAACTTAAGGAGAGTAATAATGATTTTTTTCATATTAGCTAGCAATTTTATCAACTCTCTAGCTTTAGGATTTGTTTTTTCTTTTTTGTTTGTTTGTTTGTTTTTAAAGATGGCTTGCTGGCCATGGCCCTTCCATTTAACTGACTATGAAATTTCTGTAGGGCCTTTTAAAACAGACAGGCTGACTGTCCCTTTACATGCCAGCCTTTGCAAAAAACAGATGTCACCCTTACTCTCCCTCCTCAGTCTGAGCTTTCTTAGTGAAGGGAGAGAGTCCAGTTACTGAACTGATCTGGAGGTCTTGAGCTTGAGTTTGAATCTCCTGACCTTGGTCTGGAGTTAGTGATCAGCAGGCTTGGTGGGGAACCCAGGATTCACGTTCCAAGTTCCCAGGTGATTCTGATGTGACTGGTTAGGGACCACACTGAGGAGCACCCTTCCCAGAGGGAGTACATAGGCACCAAAAGGGGCCTGCAGGGAGCGGTGGGTGCCCGGTGTTCTCAAAGGATCCCAGCTTTGGTAAGGACCCCTGGAACTCAGGGGCTGAATGCAAGAAAAGCTGGTCTAGAAGTGGTCTGAGTATCTGAATGCTTAATCTCTTTCTTGTCTCCTACCGGACCGCACAGCTTTCCAGGATGCTGCCTCGGCCAGGAGCAGGTGGAGCCACTGTGTTGTGCACTGAGCAGCTGCAAAGGCCTCATCCAGCTTGAGTAAGTTGGGAGGAGGAGGAGGAGGGAGAGGAGCACACCTGGATGGGGCTGGACAGGTACAAGAGTGAGGGTCCTTAAGAGCAGGCATCCTCGTGTGTCCCTCTACAGTTCTCAGGACCAGTTGTCAGGGGAGGGGTGGGACTCTGGCTTTCATCTCTAAGTCTCTGCAGCCTGTGCTTTCTCTTCTCCCCTACTCCCACTGTGGCCAAGTTTGTCTCTTCTCTCATCCATGTGCAACGAACACCTAACTGAAGGGACTTAAGGAAGGAAGGGGTTTATTTGGATTTATGGGCCATTTGGTTGATTGGCTTGGGTTTTAAGACAGAGTCTAACGCAGCCAAGATTGGCCTCAAACTTGCTATGTAGGCAAGGATGATGGTGAACATTGGATCTACCTGCCACCACCTCCAGGATCACCTAGCCTCAGCTCCTGGTTTGAGTGAGCTACATTCCACCGTGATGAATAAGACACAGTAGGGTGGTGGAGCATGAAGAAGCTTCTCTCCTCAGTCAAACCCCTCTGGAAACACCATCACAGACAGGCCCAGGGGTGCGACTCCTAGGTGATTCCAAATCCAGTCAGGTTGGCAGTGAAGATTAACCACCACATCTTGTAACTTGGGCAGCTCTTCAGAGAAGGTGCCAGCAGCCCCTCAGCCACATGCTGGCCCAGTACATCCAAGCTTGTAGGTAGATATTAGGGAGCAGGGTGTCTAATAAGAGGCGTATTGTTTTGCCTAGCAGATGGTAAAAAGGACCAAATGGCTAGGCTGAAGAAGAACCTGGAGCCAGCCAGGGTGGGGAGCCTGTGGCTTGTGTTGAGTGCTCAAACAGGATTAGCCCTCGTCCCCCAGAAAGAAACAACAGCAGTATACTATGGAGATTCTCCATATTGTAAATGCGTCGTGTGTTCTCGTTACTCTCTCAGAAGCCTAGGTCCTATGATTGTCCTGTGCACAGATAAGAAGCTCAGAGCCCAGAGTTCCAGAGCCTGGCCAGAATCACAGACCTACTCCAACACTTACAGGTGGTGGTCCAACCAAGAATCACTGGGAAATAAAGGAGCCTTGTAAAAAATAATAATAATCTACATAGTTTACATTTCTCTTGTGGCCAGATATATCATCTCAGCGTTTTAGAGCTGAGACAGGAGGATTCCAAGTTCCAAACCAGCCTGGGCTCCGTAGCAAGTTAAAGGCATCACATAGTGAGACCCTATCTCAACTTCAAAAAATTTTCAGTGGGACTGGAGAGATGGCTCAGTGGTTAAGAGCATTGCCTACTCTTCTAAAGGTCCTGAGTTCAATTCCCAGCAACCACATGGTGGCTCACAGCCATCTGTAATGAGGTCTGGTGCCTTCTTCTGGGCTGCAGGCATACACGCAGACAGAATATTGTATACATAATAAATAAATAAATATTTAAAAAAATTTCAGTGAAGGTGTCATCAAGAGGAGAACTGTGGCTGATTGAAAGCATGTGTTTTAGGAAAGAAGAATGTTTTGTGGTAGAGGGAAAGTTGCCTTGTTTTAAAGGCCATTAGAGCTGGCGGTGTAGCTTAGTGGTTAGAGCACTAGTATAATCAAAACCCTAGGCTCACACTCCAGTATCACAGAAATCAAATGCAAGTCATTCTATTAATTGATTTTGTGACACAAAGCGATTTTTAAAATCTATCAATTCCCCTCGTGTTTGTGTGTGTGTATGTGTGCATGTGCACACACACACATGCTCGTTCACATACATTCCCTCATTTCATGCAATGAATACCCAGAGGCCAGAAGGAAGGGGATGTTGGATCTCCTGGAGCCGGAGTTATGGGTGGTTGGGCCATCCTGTGTGGGTACTAGGAACCAAACTCTGGTCCTCTGCAAAAGCAACAAGCACTCTTAACTGCTGGACCATCTCTCCAACCTCTATAAAGCAATTTTTAAAGGAAAATTCTCAGAAAATTCCAAATAAGTGTCAGGGCCATAGGACTGGAGAGCTGATTGCTCGATAGCTGTAAACAGCATTTGCTGCTCTTGCAGAGAACCCAGATTCTGTTTCCAGAACCCACATGGTAGCTGTCACTGAGCTGGAACTGTAGACACCAAACACACATGTAATAGGCATACAGACATGTAAACAAACACCCATACCCATAAAATAAAAATAAAATAATCCTTTTTTTAAAGTGTCAGATATATAGTTTGGAAATCAGATGTTCAGAAGTCCATGGCTCCGTTTCTAAAGTTGTGACCGAGACCAGGGTCGCTATCAGGAGAGGGAGAAGGGATGGTATTGAGGTATTTTCTGGTGGTTTCTGGTGTCAGATTCCTAAACCGCAGGAGGTAATCTGTGAGGTAATTACATCCTCCAAACATTTGTCCCTTCCTTGGATCATTCTTGTTGGGAAATTGCAGATTCTAGCCGGCATCGGCCATGGGCAGGGGAAAACTCATCTGCTTTTTTCTAATTCCCGAAAGCCTGCTAGAGGAACCTGAGACCTGTGAGTGCCACAGATAATGGAGGGGGTGAGGAAGACACAGTAAACACAGGTTTACTGCGGTGCTGATGAGGGGGTTAGTGGGGATTGTAAATCTGTTGGCAATGCGCTCAGTGGGGTGATGGGCTTGGTAGCTCAGAAAGGTGCTGGTGCTTCTGGTGGTGGGGACTGTTGGTGCCGTGGTGATGAGAAGCAGCAGAGGCAGCCAATTCAACGGCCAAAGGACCATGAGGAGAAGGCGGAGCTAGAGCTTGGCTCACTAACACTGTCCCTTCCTTCTTGCAGCCTCACAGACAACCTGCTGGGTGACAGTGGGCTCAGGTGCCTTCTGGAATGCCTACCACAGTTACCCATCTCTGGATGGCTTGAGTAAGTAAGAGCAGCCTCGAGACAGCCAGGGGACCTCCCCTACCAGCTTCAACAAGAGCATAAGTGGGTCCCTTTAGAGAACATCTCAAGAGAACTTGAGAACAGGGTCAGTGATGGGAAGGGGTGACTCTTACCTGGCCCTATCTCTCACAACCTCCTCTTTTATCCCCACCGAGGGAGATCCTGTGTCAGACACTCAAGGTAAGTTAGACCTTCCCCTCCGTCATGTACCCTGTACTGAGATAGCAACATTCCATCCCTACCAAGTGCTGTGGGGCTGCAGCAGCCAGCTCCTGGTTGATCCCATTCCTGAAAACCCTCTAACTGCATCTTTGGGGCCCAAGTTTGGAAAAGGACTTGCAGCAAGGGAGAGTTCTTAGGAATCTTCCACTCTCTCACTCCATCTCCTCATACAGCCTGTTGCTAGGCAACTGAACTTGGTACTCTGAGAGTCCCTGGCCCTGCTAGGGATGGAGTTGCCTGATCAGACTCCTCAATGTCTTACACCATAGAACTGCAGGCTCACAGGCTCAGTAGGGGCAGCTCTGAGGATTCAGGGCCAGGTGCCTTTCCTGTGTAGAATAGTCTCTCTCTGTCTTTCTCTGTCTGTCTGTCTGTCTGTCTGTCTGTCTGTCTGTCTGTCTGTCTCTCTCTCTCTCTCTCTCTCTCTCTATCTCTCTCTCTCTGTCTCTCTTTCTTTCTGGAGAATGGGTGCTTAGATATTGAAATGGGAAGGGGAGTCAAGGGGCAGGAACCCAACTGAGCTGAGCTTCTCTCCTAGCCTCAGTCACAACGGTATCTCTCAGGAAGGAGTCCTATGCCTGCTGGAGACCCTGCCTTCCTGCCCTCGTGTCTGTGAGGTCTCTGTGAGGTAAGCTGCCAACCACTGACTGATGGTGGAGTGCGAGACCCCCACATTGCAGCTTTATGTTGTGTGATTTTTTGAGTCTGTCCCTGATGGGTGCCACTAGGGTGGAGAAGGCCGGGAGTGCAGACCTATTTCCTTATAGGCTATGTGGCTAAGACCTGCCTGCTTCCTGTGCCCCAGCCTGTCTCTTCTGCACCTACTCAGTGCCCTGGGTGCCCAGAGTGTAGGCTGATGCCTCCCTGCCCTCTTTTCTCACAGTCTGGGCTCTGAGCAGGACTTCCGGATATGCTTGTCCAAAGAGGAAGAAACCGGGACAATACTGAGGTAATCCTAGGTGGGGTATGGAGCAGAAAAAAAGGCAGAGATTCAGATCTGTGAGGAACCCATGCATTCCTCACTGGGTTCTCTCCTAAGATGAACTTCTGACAACACAGGTTTGGTCTCCCAATAAACATTGATGTCCTCATTCCATCCCAACATCACATAAACTACATTATACCATATTATACAGTACACAAAGTACACACATTTACTAGATACACAAAATGCACATATCCTACACATACTATCCCACATAGCACACATAGACTATACACAAAAAAATATATACTACATACACATACACTCTCATATACATACAGTGCATGAGAGCACGCTCGTGCGTGCACATGCACACACACACACACACACACACACACACATACACACACACGGCCTTTGCTCTCCATCCTCCAGCACTCCCTGCCTGATGAGGCCCTTCCTGCACTGCCCACCATGGGCCCTGAGTCTAGCATTCATTTCTCCTGCTGTTTCTCAGAGAAAATTCTCTTAACTCTTTAAGGCCAGCTTATATGGCAGCCCCTCCTGGAGGCCCATGATGCGCCAGTGGCCCTGATATCAGAGTGAACCTTTTTGGGGTCCTGCAGCCCCAACAGGAACAACAGACTTCACTTACATGTAGGCAGTGGAGGTCAAGGCCACAACCACTGCCCAGGCTCACCTTCCACACAGGGAGCCTGAACGACCCCATTAGCTACAGAGTCAGGTTGACCCTGCCGAAGTCAGCTTTTCCTCCCCAGATATAACCCAGCAGCTGTGTTCTGGGGTCATTCCGTGGCTGCCGATAATGTACCATGAGGCTAAATGAGATGTATAGTGGGCATAGCAGGCAGGCGACCTGTGTCTGGAGGCTGGTGCCCTACCCGTGTGGTAATGTTCCACAGGTGACTGACTCCCACCTCCTAAGGCAATCCTCAGCACCCGTCAGTTTGTATCAGCCCCAATCTAGGCCGGTGTCCTCCGTGAAGCGTGGGAGGAGAGGCTGGAAGCACAAGCCTCAGGTTCTGCCCTGCTTTCTCCCCTCAGGCTATGCGAGTGCAGCTTCAGTCCAGAACACATATCCAGACTGGCTTCCAGCCTGAGCCAGGCCCGACAGCTGACAGAGCTCTGGTGAGTGACAGGCCAAGCCTGTGGGGACACTGAGAAGTGGGGCTCCCTGCCTGCCTGAGCCATACCAGTAATTGATCTCTGTCCCCAGGCTGACCAAGTGCCACTTGGACCTGCCACAGCTGACCAACCTCCTGAGTCTGGTGAATCGACCAGCAGGGTTGCTGGGCCTCAGGTACCTTCCTTCACCTGGGAGGGGGAGTGGGGAAGCTGAGGAAGATCGGGTCCCCACGGTCACAGCCTGGCCATTCCCTGCACTCAAGAGCCCACTTCTCCACCCCAGAGCCATCCCAGGCACACAGGGAAACTGTCCCTGAGGAGAGGAAGGCTATGCTTTGGGGTTTAAAAAAATAAATAAATCATGCTTTGTGTATAGTGAGTTGGCAGAGTGCTTGTCTAGCATATATGAAGTCCTGGGTTTCATCTCAAACACCACGAAGGAAATAATAATTAAAATCAATTTAAAAATAACCAAAAAAGTTCTGAAGGACACCTAATGGAACACAAAACAAATATGCTGATATTCTCACCATAATGTAAAAGCGTTTAGAAAAAGAACACACTAAAACGGAGAGAGTAATCTTTAAAAACCCACATTCCATTTCCTGTGTTTGATAATTGTTCATTTTCTTCCTAATTTACTTCACATTCGTTTGGCTAAAGTATTTTACAGTAAAACACAGACCTCATAAAAATACCTCTTCTAAACATTGGGGGCTGAAGGTGGCTCAGTCAGTGAAATGCTTGCCTTGCCACACAAAGACCTGAGTTCAGCCCCAGAACTGAAAGCCCATGGAAGAAAGGAGGGGTGCAATCCCAACATTGAAGAGATGGAGATGGGGAGGACCTTTGGGGCTCCTTGGCCAGCCAGCCTAGCCTACTTGGCAAGCTTCAGCCCAGTGAGACCCTGTCTCTAAAAAAAGATGGAGGGTCCTGAGGGACAACATCTAAGGTTGTCCCCTGGCCTCCAAATGCAAGTATGCACATGTGCAAATGCACTCACACACACGTGCAAATAGGCACACACTGGGATATGAGCACATATGCATGAGTTACTTTTCCTGTTGCTGTGATAAACATGACCAAAGGCTGTAGTCAGAAACTGCTCATTCATTGCCCAGCTGTCCAGACCCAGATAATACCTTAGGTATATTCCTAGCTAACTCTTATATCTTAAATTAACCCATTTCTATTAATCTGTGTATTGCTATGAGGTTGTGGCTTACCGGTAAGGTTTCAGCATTCCGGTGTCTTTCTCCTTCAGCAGCTACATGGCGTCTCTCTGACTTTGCCTACTCTCTCTATACATCTCTGTTCGGATTTCCTCCTGGCTTTAATCTGCCCTGCCATAGGCCGAAACAGTTTCTTTATTAACCAATGGTAATAAGACATATTCACAGTAAACAGAGGGGAATCCCACATCAAAAGGAAACTCTGAAGAAAGAATTTATTTTGGGTACAGTTCCAGAGGGATAAGAGTTCATCATGAGCCGGGCAGTGGTGGTGGCGGCACATGCCTTTAATCCCAGCACTTGGGAAGCAGAGGCAGGTAGATCTGAGTTTGAGGCCAGCCTGGTCTACAGAGTGAGTTCCAGGACAGCCAGGGCTACACAGAGAAACCCTGTCTCAAAAAACCAAAATAAAAACAAAAAAGAAAAAAAAAAGACTCCATCATGGCAGGAACACATCGCAGCCAGCTGAGATGTGGTAGTTCCAGGAGGCAAAGATATCACATCTGTAACCACAAGAACAAAGCAGAGAATGAGAACTTGAACTGGGCTGAGGCTATGACCTCTCAAAGCCTACCTCTGATGACATCCTCGAACAAGGCCATACCTCTTAAACCTTCCCAGACAGTCACAACTGGAGACCAAGTGTTCAAATGCCTGAGTCTATGGGAGACACTTCTCAACATAGGAGCATAAAGTCATATACACAAATAAGTCAACATAGGAGCATAAAGTCATATACACAAATAAATAAGGATTGCAGTTCAGCCAGGACACCTAAGGAATCTACTGGCAATCCTTAGGGCCACACATTTTCTGGTTTAATATGAAATTATCACATGGTCCTTACATGAAAGAGCTGGCTGTGGGGTCCATGTCCACACAGGCTCCTGGGCACTCCTGGTCCATGGCTCTGAGCTGTGACTACACATCACAGGCAGGGCCTGTGTGCACATGTCCTCATGTGCCCTGGGGCTAACCACCAACTATCCTAAAGTGGTAGTTATGTCAAAAGGCTCCATGAGATTAGCTAACAAGTTTGTACCTCAAAACTTGGCTTCATGGGCAGCACTGCACATCACTAACTATAGCCCAGAGAAAGGCGCATGAGGGCTAATTACTCTCTTTACCTTTTTTTAAGATTTAGGAATTCACATTTCTTAAAATTATAGTAAAATCAGCCATGAGTACTGTCATGAGCCTGTAATTCCTGGATCAGGAGAGCAAAGACAGCCTTGACTACCTAGAATGTTTGAAGCCAGCCTGGTCTACATGAGACACTGTCTCAAAGTAAATAGGTAGATAGAAAAATAGATAGATAGATAGATAGATAGATAGATAGATAGATAGATAGATAGATGGATGGATGGATGGATGGATGGATGGATGGATGGATGGATGGATGGATGGGTGGGTGGGTGGGTGGGTGGATGGATGGGTAGATGGATGGATAAATGGACAGATGGGTGGACAGACAGACAGATAGACACAAAAAGTGAAATAACAAAAAAAGTAAAAGTAAAAAAGAAATTAACCACCGTAATACAATTAAGTGTATAGCTCAGTACTATTAAAGACTTTCACCCTAGTGTGCAGTCACCATCCTGCAAAGCTGAAGTTCTATCTCCAGTGAACAGTCCCTCATGTCCCACTTACCCCAGCCTCTGGCATGAACAGTCCCTGAACCAGATTCCTCCAGTTCCTTCCTGTCAGTAGCATCATGCTATATTGACCCTTTTGTGACTGCCGTGTTTCACAGAGCCTGGTGGAGGTGTGAGAACTTCCTTTTCAGGCTGAGCCCAGCAGATGGGTCTCCACAGTTTACTCCTTCATCTGCTGATGAGCACGTGGGGTCCTTCCGCCTTTCAGCCACGTGCTGTGAATGTGGGTGTGCAAATGTGACTCTGTGCCCCACGTTCAGTTCTTTCCTCGAGCACCCAACTCACACCTTAAAATAAAACTTTCCAAGCCCCAAAGTAACATTTTAAAACTTGGCAGAAAATCCAGACAAGCATAAAGGAAAACAATGTTTAAAAAAATAATGCAACTGAACTGTAAAGCAGGAATGTTTTAAATAGCTCTTTTCCATACTACTAAATTCATTTGTGCATTTTGCACAAAGTTTAGAAAATGAGCCAGGCAGTGGTGGTCCATGCCTTTAAAATCCCAGCACTCAGGAGGCAGAGGCAGGCGGATCTTGGAGTTCAAAGCCAGCCTGGTCTACAAAGTGCTTTTAGGACAGTCACGGGTACACCAGGAAACCTTGTCTCAAAAAAACAAACAAACAAAGTTTAGAAAATGTAAGAGATGGTTCAGTGGTTAAGAGCACTGACTGCTCTTCCATGGGACCTGGGTTCAATCCCAGCACCCACATGGTGGCTCCAGTTCCAGGAAACCCAATGCCCTCACACAGACATTCATGTAAGCAAAACACCAATGCACATAAAATAAAAATAAATAAATCATTTTTTAAAGAAAAAGAAAAGAGCCAGATGGTGGTGGTACATGCCTTTAATCCCAGCGCTCAGGAGGCAGAGGCAGGTGGATCTCTGTGAGTTCGAGGCCAGCCTGGTCTACAAAGCAAGTGTCAGGATAGGCTTCAAAGCTACACAGAGAAACCGTGTCTCAAAAAACCAAAAAAAAAAAAAAAAAAAAAAAAAAAAAAAAAAAAAAAAAAAAAAAAAAAAAAAAAAAAAAAAAAAAAAAAAAAAAAAAAAAAAAAAAAAAAAAAAAAAAAAACCAGAAAAAAAGAAAAAAGAAAGAAAGAAAGAAAAGAAAAAAGAAAAGAAAATCAAATCAAAATAAAATCTCTCATGAAAATTCCTCCATCTCACCAGTGCCCAGGATAGTCTATACATTTTCCTTGTATCTCACTCCACCTCTCTTCTCTTCATACATATTTTCCTTCCTTTAAATAAAAAAATTGGAGTTATAGTTAGGTATGTTATGGTTTTATTACCTTTACCACGTAACAACTTGTGTTAAACCTGACAAATACTGTTTAAAAACAACACCCTTGGACCAGGGAGATGGCTGCAAACATGAGGGCCTGCATTCAGATCTCCAGATCTGTGTAAAGCTGACCACAGCAGGCATCTGCAATCCCTGCATCCCTTCCTAAGGAAGACAGGGGCTGGGAACAGTGGCGTTCCTGAACACTCTGCTTATGAACTTGGCTTATGAACTCTGCTTATGAACTTGGCTTATGGAGTGGAGCACAAAGAGACCCTGTGTCAAACAATATAGACCATGAGGACTGTCCCCTGAGGTTATCTGCTGACCTCCACACACCCCCATATGTACTGGGGCATGCTCATGACACAGGGACGCCTACCCCACACACAAGCACACAAACAAATAATTTTGAGCCGGGCCTGGTGGCAAGCACCTATAATCCTAGCACTTGGGAAGCTGAAACAGAAAGATTGCCTCATGTTTGAGTCCAACCTGGCTTACAAAGCAAGACCATGTCTCAAAAAAAAAAAAAACCCAACAAAACACATTAAGAAAGAATTTCTTTTTTAAAAAATTAATCTCCCTTTTAATGCAGATGACAATGGCAGAGCAGTGCAGTAGAAGCATACAGGACCCATAACACATATGACTAAATGCATAGATTATTTTGTTTTATTAGCATATGTTAATTATCATAACAATGGGTTTCATTTTAACATGTTCATATGTGTTTAAAATGTTTTTATTATATCTATACCCCCATTATCTGGGTTCTTTGTTTGGTTTTCTGAGACAGGATGTATGTATCCCAGGATAACCTTTAACTCTTGATCCTCCTGCCTCCACCACCTGAGTGGTGAGAGTATAGGTGTGCACCACCACACCTGGTCTTTGTGCTGCTAGGAATGGAACCCAAGGCTGCATGCACTCTAAGCAGCTACTCTACCAACTGAGTACATTCTCAGTCCTGATTTTATGATTTAAAAATCTCTCTCTTCCACACAGACACATAAACACACATATAGACACATGCACACATAGATGCACACACACAGACATACACACATACACAGATACACACACAGATATATACACACACAGACACACCACGCGGACACACACACACACACAATCCTCCAGGCTCCCCATGGCACTACCCCTCCCCCAGGTATTGCTCAGGTATAGTTGATGCTCACCTCAGGGGTCCTTGTTTGTGTCCTTCCATGACAGGTTGGAAGAGCCCTGGGTGGGCCACATCAGCTTACCAGCTGTGATGGAAGTCTGTGCCCAGGCCTCAGGATGTCTCACTGAGTTGAGGTGAGTTCAGGGAAGAGCCCCTGGGAATTCACCACTCTGTGACTATTGCAGCCTTCCCTTACCCTCAGTCCTCTAGACATTGGTGTTTGCCCTGTAGGTTAACAGCTTTGTCACTGGCAGAGACTTCTGGCTCTGCCTGAAGAGCTATACACATTTATACAGTATATACTTATTTGTGTAGTATATACATATAGTTATACTTATTTGTATAGTATATACATATAGTTATACTTATTTGTATAGTATATACATATAGTTATACTTATTTGTATAGTCTTGTGCAGTAGGCAGGCCACAATGTCAGAGGAAGGAAACTCAGGGTTCAAGGTCCAGGCAGACATGGCTGGGGGTCCGTGCTGGCTACCCAGAAGTGGCACTGGGGTGCAGTAACGTGTTCTATGGATAATAATGATGGGAGCAAGGTTTCAGTTGGATCATGTGTGGTAACAGATTTCACCATGGTGCTGGCTGCTCTCAGCATCATCTCCCAATTTTGAAGTGTCTTGCCCTTATTTGAGGCTGGAGGATCCATTGTACCATCCAAGTCAGAGAGCAGGGCAGACTCAGACCTATTCAACCTGCCAAAGCAAGCGGCCATGCGTCTCACCACACCTCTTCTCTCCCTCAGCCTCTCCGAGACCCAGCACCAGCTGTGGCTCTGGCTGGAATTTCCTCACCAGGAAGACAATTCTGAGGCCATGGCAAACAGGTGGGACCCAGCAGCAGAAGCCTCAAGGGAGTGCCTGGTGGCAAGGATCAGGAGGTGGCCCTGCTTGGGACCAGTATTTCTCATAGCCCCTGCTCAGCATCTTTTGCTGTTTGGTCCTTCCACATCCTGGGAGGTCTGCTCCATCACTCTCCATCCCGCTCCAACCCAACAGCCTCAATCATTCTCGCCAGTTTTCAATTCCTCAAACGACACCTTGCCCTTTCTGGCCTCAGGCCCTTCGCAAGGGCTCTTGTTTCTGCCCATAATTTCTTTTCCTTGCCTAGTTTCTTCCTCTTGTATCTGGTTATACTTTTTCATATTCCAAGTCTCATCTTAAATGCCCTGTGACTCCTGACAGCCGAGACTTGGCCAAGTCCTCCCACTTTCCACCCTCATAAATGCCTGGATTGATGACCTCTCAATCCAAATGTCATATATTTGAAATTTGAAATGTTCCCTCTTTTGAGTGGATACAGCTCTTCATGCATACATTCTGGGGACGGGAGCATGGAACGTGACTGGATCTCAGCCCCAACTTATCTCCTTGTCTGCATGCCCACCCTTGTGTAGTCAGCGATCTGCCTGGGCATGTCAGCTGGACCATCCTTCCCAGTGATGCTTGTAACTGGGTAGTAAACTCAAGACTTCCTTTAACAGACATGTATTTCCTCTGCCATGAGTGTGAAGACAGGGACGGGACCCCCATCGTGAAGCAGGAGCTCAGAAACTGTGGCTTCCCTCTCTGCTTTCAGGTTGGCTCACTGTGACCTGGGAACTGACCACAGTCTTCTTATGAGACAGTTGATGGAGACGTGTGCCAGACTGCGACAGCTCAGGTTGGCACTTCCAGCACTAGAGGTGGCTTCAAGTTCATGGGTTACCCCAGTGTCTTCTCCATCCCATATTCTCACTTCCCTGGGGGTGGGACTCATACTTGGGCCAAGGGTCATAGACTCAGGGATGCCCAGGAAAGCTCTTAGAGGGTCCTTCTCTCATGGGGATCCCCAAAGTGCGTCCAACCTGCAGTCTTCTGGAAGATTCTTGGCCCTTTGCAGCTTGTCTCAGGTTAACTTCAGTGACGATGACACCGCCAGGTCCAGGCTGCTGCAGAGCCTCCTGCTGTCTAGCTGTGAACTCAAAACCTTCCGGTACGTAGACTTGCATTTTCACTGAGGGCCCCTGGCCTGCTCACCTGACCTGATCCTAAGCTCTGGGCCCAGAAGATGCTAGTCCCACCCTATACTAGGGTCCCAGAGTCTTGGAGATGATGCTAAGGCTATGGGATCCTAAATGTGATCTTAGAGACACAGCCACACAACTAAAAAAGTATTCCCAGAGCTGGGCGGAGGTGGTGCACACCTTTAATCCCAGCACTTGGGAGGCAGAGGTAGGCAGGTCTCTGTGAGTTTAAGGCCAGCCTGGTCTACAAGAGCTAGTTCCAGTACAGCTAGGACTGTTACACAGAAAAACCCTGTCTCTAAAAAAGAAAAGAAGAGAAAGTAAGTGTTTTAGCTGGGCAGAGATATCATACACCTTTTAATCCCAGCACTCAGGAGGCAGAAGCAGGCAGATCTTTGTGAGTAGATGGCCTGGTATACAGAGCTGGTTCTAGGACTGCTAAGGCTACACCGAGAAACCTTATCTTGAAAAAAAAAAAACAAAAAAAAGTTTTCCTTTCTCCACACTTTATTTTGTTTTGTTTTCTTTTGGAATAATTGCACAAAAAAAGTTGCAAAGCCCTTAGAAGGCTGAGGCAGCCTGGAAATCTTGTCTCAAAAAAAAAAAAGTTAGCAGGGCAGTGGTAATCCCAGCACTCGGGAGGCAGAGGCAGTTCAAGGCCACCTGATCTATAAGAGCTAGTTCCAGGACAGGCTCCAAAGCCACAGAGAAACCCTGTCTCAGAAAAAAAAAAAGTTGTAGGATTGGGAATTTACCCTAAATATCTTTGTTAATAATTTCACGGTGTTCACTTCCCTCCTTCTAATCCTTTTTTTAATCCTCTCTTTCTTTTTTAACTATTAGAGGTGGTTCAGTGAATCTCCCAAGAACAAGAGTGTCATTTGCCATAATCTAGTGAAAGTATGAACTTCAGGAATTTAAACACTGAATACCGGTTACTATCTTCTTTCTTAAAAGTGTGTGTGTGTGTGTGTGTGTGTGAGAGAGAGAGAGAGAGAGAGAGAGAGAGAGAGAGAGAGATTCCTCCCACCGCCTATGTCTTTCTAGACACTCACTGTCTTTAACATCTACAGGCAGGAATCTCCTTAGCTTGTGTCTGCCTAGCTTTAGAGCCTGCATTGGTAACAGGACTATCACCCAAGCCATTCTGTATTCTTCTTTACCTTTTATCAGAGACATACAGTGTACGTGTCCCTTTACTGCAGACACTAACTGTGTCAGCTGGTAAAGGTGGTGTCTGCCATGCTCCTTCATTTGCAAAATTACTGTTTCTCTTTGTGATTGACACATGTGTTGTAGGAAGATCACTTCAGACTGTCAATAACCAGGATATCCTGACTTTCATCCACAAATTTTAGCATCCATTGGTATATATTGCCTGAATTAATTATCAGAACGAAGACTGCAAAATGGAGTTTAGTTGGGTTTGTTTTGCTTTTGAGACAGGGTCTCAATATGTAACCCAAACTAGCCTCAAACTCTCCACCCTCGTGTCCTAGCCTCTGACTGCTAAGGTTACTAGAATGAGCCCCCATGCCCAACTCAATTGGAGGTTTTTGATGTTCAGTGTAACTTAGTACATCAAGAAAATCTTGGCTGGTGAGATGGGTTAGTGAGTAAAGGTTCTTGCTTCCAAGCCTGGGGACCTGACTTTAGACCCCAGAAGCCACATGGAGGAAGGAAAGAACCCCCCCAATTGTCCTCTGACCTCCATATTCACACACCATGGCATGTGCATGCATACACACAGACACACCCACACACTAAATAAATGAACAAAATCATAGTCTTTAAATAGTAGAGAACTTGTATTCTTCCCTTGGAGCCTCCCACTCTCAGGAGTTTTCCTTACTTTCCTATAATAAATTTTTATAAATGAATAAGTAGAATAACATGAAAAAAATTTAAGCGGAGGAAAATTGTAAAACAAGTAAAAAACTCATAATCATGAACTTGAGCTTGGTGTTGTGGCTCATTCCCTTAATCCTAGCACTCAGGAAGCAGAGGCAAGTGGATCTTTGTGACTACAAGGCTAGCCTAATCTACATGTGAGTTCAGGACAGTCAGGGCTACATTGGGAGACCCTGTCTCAGAAAAGCAAACGAGAAGCAAACAAGCAAACAAAACCTCTTGGAGCTATCAGATTTTGACCCCAGAAGGTGCAGAGCTGTTTAGTGTCAGCTGGATATTCCCATGGCATCCAACCGTGGCTAAGGGGGACTCGAGGACCCCCAGCTTCTGCCTCCAGCACACCTTGACTTAATTAGCCCAGGGCAGGGAGGTTTATGGAAGACAGGTGTCCCCTGCCCACTGTCCCCAAGCACCACTCCCAGCTTCTGTCATCAGTTTCAGACCTCCGGAGGCCTGGGCTCTGCCTGACCTGCCACTTTTTGGTCCCCAACAGACTGACCTCCAGCTGTGTAAGCACAGAGAGCCTGGTCCACCTGGCATCTGGTCTGGGACACTGCCACCATCTGGAAGAGCTGGAGTAAGTCGGGATGGCTGGCAAGGACAGGGCTGGGAGGACAACCATGCCTCTGGAGGGTGACAGAGATGCTTCCGCTTGTCTCTGTTCTCCCCAGCCAAGTCTCGCAGTCCCCAGACTGAACACTGTGTTCCTGGGCTTGCCTTTATCCTGGACCCATGGGGTGTCTCTGGCTAGATTTATCTTTCTCCCTGGGTTGGGACTGCACATTTGTCAAAATGGGACTTGAATCCGCCTCTGGCTCAGCTGATGATGAGCGCCAGGGTGCAGAAAGCACAAAGGGACAGCACAGTCTTCATATGCTTGTGTGTCCCCCAAGCTATATGTAGCCTTCACCTGGCATCAGTCCTTATCTGATACAGCTGTCACCCCTCCTGCAGGAACCCTAGAGCTTGGCCCTTGGGGTAGAGGCTCCACAGAAAGCCTAGACTATTATCCTCAGCCCCAATCAGTCTCCCCAGGGCCAAGGGACAGGTAGGACTGTGCCTCTCCAAGGCCTGGGGAAAGGGGCTGTCCAGGGCACTTGCCCGAATGGAGCCTTCTGCTTTGTCCTTACAGTTTCTCTAACAACCATCTATGTGAGGAGAACATAGAGCTACTGATGGGAGCCCTTCAGGGGACCTGCAGGCTAAAGAGGCTGCAGTAAGTGAGGGGAGGCTCATGGGGAGGAGGGTGAGTGAGAAGGTTCATGAGCACCTCCTTCCTTCCTTCCTTCCTTCCTTCCTTCCTTCCTTCCTTCCTTCCTTCCTTCCTTCCTTCTTTCCTCACTCACTCTCTCCCTCCCACCCTCCTTCCTTCCCTTCCTCCCTTTCTCTCTCCCTCCCTTCTTCCTTTCCTTCCTCCCTCCTTCCTTCCTTCCCTCCCTCCATTTTTTTCTTTCTCCCTCCCTCCCTCCATCCCTCCCTCCTACATTATGTGTGCATGTCAGCATGCATGTTCGCACGCCTTGGTGAACACTCAGAGATCAGAGAGCAACTTTAGGGAGTAGCTCTTTCTTACAACCATGGGATTCAGGGATCACATTCAGGTCCTCAGTTTTGGTACCAAGCACCTTTACCTACTGAGCCATCCCGCCAGCCAACAGATGTCTCTCAGTAACTCTCTACTTCTACTCTCCCTACTAATTTGCAGTCATCAAGTTCACAGAGGTGCCAGAAACAGCCCAACCCAAAACACAGTCCCAGCCTGCATAGATCCAGCTTAGGCAATATCTTGTGAGCACATTTAACTTCATTTTCAGCTTTGAATCTGTTTTTCTGATGACCCAAAATACACCCTGGCTATAAAAAGCTCCATAATTTCAAAAATATGCAACAAAGAGGGTGAAATCCCCTGGAGATGAGCTCCTTCAGAAACCTTCCCAGAGCAGTCGGTCTGTGAACTGTTTGCCAGACTTCTCTCCACATATGTGCCGCACATAATTGAAAAACAGCCCGCCTTTCATCCCATAGCTATGACAGGCCCCTAGTCTGTCTCTCCTAGCTCATCTAGGGGAAATCACTGAGGATGGGAGACATTAGGAAACCGTGGACCATTAGGAAACCAAGCCCCACCCCACTCCTCCACCCCAGTCTTTCCGTGGAGCTGTTGCTTGGGCTCTCCCCAGGTGCTCGCTGCTTTCTTAGTCTTCTAGAATCTTCCAGAAGCTTTATCTAAGGGGTTAAAGACCCAGCAAAGTCACTCATTGGCTCATTCATCTGTGTGGCCCCGAAGCCTTGGCCAGGGCTAGGGGTTGGTGGTCCTGTAGGTTGGATCATCCTGCCCATCACCCTCAGTCTTGAGTCCCAGACACTCAGGTTGCTCCTTACTACTTCCTTCCTTGTTGTCTGGAAGAAGCTGATGAGTCCTCAATGTACAGAAGCCAGATTGGTCAGTTCCATGTCTTCTGCCACTGACAACTCCCCTCAAACCTAGCCAGCTTCTTCCAGCTGTCCTTATAGGATAGGGAGTAGACCCCATGCCATCCAGGTGCGGTGGATAGGCACGTGGACTCTGCTCAGAGCCACACCATCCCTGTAATATGGATAGACTCTAAGTGGACCTTGCACAGAGCCACGCCATCCCCGTACGATGGCTAGACTCTGAGTGGACCCTGCGCAGAGGCACACCATCCAGGTGCGGTGGATAGGCTCCTGATAGACTTGCCTGTCTTCGCGGGCTGAAGCTTTGTCAGTTTCAGCACTGATTACGTGTCCTTAAGAACTGTAGCTCTAGGAAATCAAGGCAGTTGGCCAAGTCCTGCTGCCACGTTGCCATGCTGGTGCGGGCACGCTCTTCACCTCTCTAGGCTAAGTCTTCTCTCCGCGCTTTGATTTTCTGGGATTATGAGGATTAAGTGAAACGATGCACGGTGAGTGCTGAGAGCAGAGGCTGCGGTGTCCTCTCGTCCCCTCGGTAGAAGCCTGGCTAATACTGTTATCCTTCCCTTCCGGGTTCAGGCTGGAGGCCTTGGAATCACCAGCCAGTGGGTAACACATGGCTGGGTCCCTAGAAAGGGGTCCTGAGGTTTCAGGTTTTATTCTTGCTGCTGCTGCTGCTGCTGCTGCTTTCTCTTGTGACCCTGAGTACGCCCCCTTCCTCTCTGGGCCTCAGTGCTCCTCCTCTGTAGACCGGAGATGGCAGCGTGCCCGCCTTTCAGCATGGCCCCAACCCAGTCTTTGGTCACTGTTATGTGATCTCCATTATTGCTCAGTCCAAGTTTGTGGTTGAGAACGCAGAGTCATTATTGAGCCATGTGACTCAATAATCCTGGCACACTTTCTGGGTACCATTTTCTTTCACACTTTCCATGGGAGGGCTGTGGGTATGCTGAGTGCAGAGGCCTCACGAGTCCGTCTGGACAGGGCTTCCGTCTGCATCCCAGGCATGCAAAGTTCACCTGACCCCCTCTCTCTAGCCTCAGTCATGTTCCACTGGAAGTCTCCTCTCTGGCCTTGCTCATTCAAGGACTAAGTCACATGACCCTACTGCAGCACCTTAGGTGAGTAATCAGTGGCCCCTGGGAAAGAGTGAGAGAACCACTGGTCAGCTCTGTTGGGACAGCATCCAGGGAAACCCTGACCACACCTCCTTTATAACCCGGGCTGACTCCCTCCGGGGTCCTTCCTGTGCCCTTTGGGCTTAGCATCACTGCTCTTGCCTCCTAGTGCCACCAGCTTCCCCCTGGCTACAAAGGTGATCTGGCAAGGTGGACTCACTTTGGGAGCCCCATAAAAGCCCTGCCCAATGCCTACAAGGGCTCTGTAGGTTTGTGTTAAGATGAGAGTCCTGACTGCGCAGGTCCGGGTGCCAACTGTGTTTCCCATGAGCACCTCGGTGGTGACAGTTTTCAGTGCCAGAGGCCACAGGTTCTGTCACAGGCCCCCGTGGCTCCGGCAGGGCCTGTGGTTAGCATGCAGGAGGGTGTGGCACATAGGATCCAGAATCGATCCTCTGCAAGGCAGTTGGCTGAATGTCAACATGTGAAAGAAACAACCCTCATAAAGAGAGGGCAAACCATTTCCCTGGGCAGTTTAGTTTACTTGGAGTTTGGCTTAGCTCTTGGCTCTCATACAAGCAAGACCAGTCCAGATGTGGAAAAAGCAGGGGGGGGGGGTAGGTGGGGTGGGTGGTGGTGATGGTGGTGGGGGTAGGTGGGGGGTGTGAGTGTTAATGATATCAGAGAAAGCCCACCTTTCAGTTAAGATGCCTTTAATGGAGGAACCCACAAGAGTTTGCCATCCTGCCACACTCAACCTGGGAACTCTGTTCATGGGGTCCAGGCAAACAAGGCCAAGCTGAGGATTGTAGTGTCTGTTGCAGGCCCAGGAGCTTTAAGCTTCACCACTTTGCCTGCCAGTCGCTGTGAGAACTCTGGCAATTCAGTTTTCTTACCCGGGACCCTGAGAGCAGTCATTGCTACCAGCTTCCTTTCCTCCAGGGGTTTTTATGAATGGCATATGAGTTTCAGGATGGATACGGGTTCGGCAGTCTGCAGAGTTCTCCATACAGCGCCTGCAAAGCCCTTGTGCTCCTCTGGGCCTGTATTCTGTGTCTCCAGGCTGAGCAGGAATGGCATCGCTGACGATGGCTGATGTCTTTCCAATGCTCTTCGGAGCTGCTGACAGCGTGGAGGAGCTGGGAAAAGTTGCCTGCCCTTCCCCCAGATTCCAAACAACTTTGTCAGGATAAATTATGGGGAGGAGGGGTATCTCTTCAAGTAAGCCCTTCCCTTCTTAGTGTCCCCCTTCTCACACTTCCACACTGCATAGGCATCTTCCAGGGGAGAGCTTTGGACCCCCAAAGATGGTATGCAAGGTATCAGGAAAGATTTTAGGATGGCAGCAGGGTGACTTCCCTAAACAGATACCAAGAATTAGGAGTCTCATCCAAACGCGAGATGATGAAACTCTTGTACGAACTGAGGCCTTTCTCTGTGTGTTATAACCAAGAGGACTATGGGCAAACCAAGATGGGTTGCAAGCTGATGGTCCTTCATCTTTGTTTTTCTCCCCAAGCTTGAGACACAACCAGATTGGAGACGTGGGTACCCAGAACTTAGCGACCATCTTGCCGAGGCTTCCAGGGCTCAGGAAGTTAGAGTGAGTCACAGCCCTTCGGAAAAGAGCCTGCAGGGACAACACCATGCTCCAGAGAGAGACTGGACCCTGACCCAGGCCAGCACCAGAAAGGGGAATCTCTCCCAGCCTTGTTGCTGGGGAGGGGGAGTTTGTGATCTCCTAGGCCCCGATCTCTGGGTCTTCGTGTTTGTCAGGGTGGAGGCGTGGCTGCATCTCTTGTACAGATGTAGTGGGGAGGGATGAGGGAGAAGAGGGTCCAATAACCTTGCCTTCCACAGCCTCTCAGGGAACAGCATTGGCCCAGCGGGGGGAGTGCCCCTGGCAAAGTCTCTCATCCTTTGTGGGTGCTTGGAGGAGATCATGTGAGTGTCTATCCAGGTGGGGTATCCCACAGGCCCGCTGGCCCACTTGTCCCTTCAGAGCAGGGCCCAGTGGGCCTTCTGAGCAGGCTGCCCATGCTCATCCCTTCACCCTTTCTTCTTTCAGACTGGGCAACAATGCTCTGGGGGACCCCACGGCTCTGGGGCTGGCTCAAAGATTGCCCCCACAACTGAGGGTCCTGTGGTAAGTGTCTTCCTGCCAACCGCACATACAGAGCAGTAGAGAGGGGACCCAGGAGAAGCGTGATACAAGCAACCCATAGGTTGAGCAGCCGAGCCTGAGGTTGGAATGGCCCCTTCTCTGCTACTGTTCCCCAGTCCCTAGATTAAGCTTAACGTTGATCTTACCATTGTCGCTGTGAGCCCCTAGCCAAGTTTCTGCCCCTTCTGAGTCTCAGTTTCCTCTTTTGTAAAAAGGCGTTACCAATCTAAGCTTTTCTGCCTAAGAGCAAGTCTCTGAAGGTGTTTGAATTAATGTCAGCAAAAGGTTACATGCAAAAGCTACAAGAGAATTGTTCCGTCCTCTATAGGTCAAGCCCATGGCTTCCTGAGTTCCAGGCAGCCCTGGGGCTGCGATTCTTGTGTGTACCATTTTCTAGGAAAGGTCTAAGACTAGAAACAGAATGGAAAACTTGACTTCCTAATACACGAGGAAGCCAAGGCTTGGACTTAGCATCTCAGACCCCTAGGTTAGGGAGGGGCCTTGGCACTCACTGGGACAGGGTCAAAGGCCAGCTAAGGTTGCTGCTACAGTCCAAGACACAGTTGAGAATGTGAGGCTTAGGGAAGGCTCCCAACCCCCAGAGTTGGCCCCAGGCTCCTCTTACCTTTGCCTTTCCAGTCTGCCATCCAGCCATCTGGGTCCTGAGGGGGCCCTGAGCCTGGCCCAGGCCCTGGAGCAATGCCCACACATAGAAGAGTTCAGGTGAGGTCGGGCCCTACCTGGGCTGAGAGACCGGTTGGGGAGGGTCTGGGGCAGTTCTGACTTCTGTCTACCCGGCCCCGCAGCTTGGCAGAGAATAACCTGGCTGGACGTGTTCCACATTTCCGCAAGAGTCTCCCACTGCTCAGACAAATTGAGTAAGTAGCCTTCCCTGGTTGTCTGGGGCCCTGCAAGAGGGCCATTGAAGAGCTGGGACTTAGAGTTGGTGGGGGGATGATTTTCTTAACACCCTGGCCCTGGCCAGGCCACTCTGGTACCTCCTGCTCTCACTATGGGAAAGAGGGTCCTGCTAGCGGCGGCCCCTGTCTCAGAGGGCCATCACCATTCCATCCCAGCCTGATTTCCTGCAAAATTGATGACCAAGTTGCCAAGCACCTTGCCACCAGCCTCATGCTCTGCCCAGCTCTGGAAGAAATCTTGTAAGTGCTTGCGAGGGCCCTGAGTTGGAGAGAGCAGCTGCCTTGCGGGGGGGAGGCGGGGGGGCCTGACCCTGCCTACTGTGTGCTGGCGTTGGCCCTGCCTCTCAGCTGGTCCTCCACTCTGGAGATGGGAAGCCCTATCTTGGCCCCCAGTCTTACCCCCATGTACTCCAGCAACACAGGGCAGAGCCATTGGACTGCTCCTGCCAGTTTTACTCCCTGTGCTGTGGGAAGGGTGTTGGGCCACATGGTCTACAAAGAGTTTTTGTCTTTGACTTTCCCTTTGGGGTGCTTTTCATGGTTTGTGGAGACTCTACTTGCGAATAGCTATTGATAATGCAAAAGGTAGAAGCTGGTAGACCGTCACAAACATACCCCAACACACCGGCTGTGACCTCTTTGGCCATCCCACTGCCTCAGACCTCAGACTCTGGCAGCACTGTGAAGGTGTCAAACCTGACTGCTGGGATTGGAGGCCCTGAGCATTGAGAAGAAGAAAGTTCTAACTCCCGTTGTACAGGGCACAGAGCTCAAGAGGGCTTCTGGGGTCTGCGTCCTAATGAGTTTGGGAAGATTTGTTTCTTCTGTCTTGAGGCTAGAACTCATGCATGTCAGGTGAGGATTATACATTGAGCTACACGCTCAGTCCTCGGTGCTCTTAGTTCTCAACTCTCCTCCATATGTCACAGGTCAGCACTCGCTGACTTTGAGCTCGGTTACCAGTGACCCTCCCCTTATAACCAGTGGGAACAGAGCAAGGAACTGAGGACCCTGGGAAGGACATGGGTCCCCACTGGAAGCTCTGTCCTCAGTAACGCTGTGTTCAATCTCTTCAATACTTTCCCTTCCGTCACACGGAGCTTCCACCGACAGCTTCCATTGAAGATTAATTCCTTAAAGCAAAAACACTGTGGGGAAGGTTTAAAAAATATGACATGCACTATCACGTGGGAAGCAGACATTGCAGCAAAGTGCTTGCTTGGTGTATATTGTGTCATATTGTGGTTTCTGAGGAACATGTTGCTCAGGAATTGGGATAGGGTGGGGCAGGTAGGGAGGAAGGAACGACCTGTGCCCTGAGAATTAATTCTTCAGGGGTAGCTGCTGAAGCAGCTGGCTGAGGAACCCCTCTTGCACCTGATCCCTGCTGGCACCTAGTGCTCCCTACTGCCTTCCTTTTACCTCAGTGCCCTCCTGCCTCTGAACTTGCCCCTCCTCCACTCTGCAGGCTGTCCTGGAACCTCCTTGGTGATGAGGTGGCTGCTGAGTTGGCCCAGGTCCTGCCACAGATGGGGCAGCTGAAGAGAGTGGAGTATGACACCCTTGGGTGGGGAGTGCAGAGGGACCCTCATCCTAAATAAGCCCAGAGGTTACTGGGCTATCCCTTCCTCCCAAAAATCTGTCCAGTGTCTCTGAAGACTCTGGCTGATCCCAAGTCCCTGCCAATCTTAGTTCTTCCTGTGCTCAAGTTGTCTGCCTTTCTACTGCCCCACTAGGAGTCAGAGTCCACTGCTCTATGCTGGCAATGTGGGAGGGGGTGGCCTTGTCTTGCCTGGGGTGGGACGTAGAGAAGGAAACCCCACCCCTAGCCTCATGCTTGCCTCTCTTTTCCTCTTCCCCGGCCCCTGTCAACTGCAAAGCTTGGAGAAGAACCGGATCACAGCATGCGGAGCCCAGCTCCTGGCTCAGGGGCTGGTCCAGGGCTCCCGTGTGCCAATCATTCGGTAATGAAGGGCTGGGACTTGTGGTAGAAGACCACAGAGACCCCACAATTTGGATCAACCCCCTGTGGGGAGAGGCAGGGCCTGGGCTGAGAATTATCCAGGGAGACTTGGACTATTCTATTAGGAATTTGGCAGCCAGCAGACCTGAATCAAATCCCAGCTCTGCTATTTGCCAACTGTTAACTTTGCATCTGTAACTTCATGTCCCTGAAACTCAACTTCCCGACCTGGGAGGGTGGTAAGGACTAAAGAATGGATAGGGCAGAGCCCGGGACATGGCCAGCTCTCAGTGGGCAGCGCCATGCTCAGGTGACTGCATGGTGTCCTCCACTGGGTAGCGTGGATGGCTCTTCTGCTTTAGGCCTTGATCTTTAACTCTGTAGGTAGGTTAGGAGCAGAGCCAAGAGGATGAGGGGACAACTCTGGAGCTGAGGCCCATGTCTATGCCCACAGCCTTTGGAACAACCCCATTCCTGCCGATGTGGCCCAGCGTTTACAGAGCCTGGAGCCCAGGTTGGACTTTGCCTTCTTTGACCAGCAGCCCCAGGCTCTTTGAGGAACTTGATGGACCTCTCAAGACTCTTGGGACCAGCCCAGTGACAACCACATCACCCATCAGGAAAAGGGGCTCAGGAGAAGAGCCTCAGTTGGTGCTCAGCATCCTATGAATGCTCCAGCAGGGGAAGAGTGTGTTTGTTTTATCACAATCCTTAGGGAGAACTTTCTTGGGAACTGAGAGCTTTGACTAAAAGAGGATCGTACATCATACATGACATGTATTACCAGTGGGACATTGGCACAATGAGAGTACTATAATGTCATATATGACAGGGAAGGCTTTGTATGGTGCACTGTGACCAAGACATGGAAGGTCATACTCATAACAGAGTAGGTCATATATGTGGCATTACATGGAACTTATAGTGAGCGTGGTATCTGGTCAGTGGCTCTTAGCACCGTAAATGGTGGTACATGTGATCACGAATCCACCTATGACATGCTGTCTATATCACATAACACTCAGCTTGCCAGGGGACCACAGGCAAGTCCAAGACCTAATTTATTACTATTTAAAAAACATAAAACTAGGTGAATAGTATAGGCCTCATAGCTGTTCAGGAGTCTAAGGCAGAGGGGTTGCAAATTTAATAAACTCCTGTCTCAAAAAGGGCAAAAAGGACTGGGATACAGCTCAGTGGTAGATTGCTTGCCTGGCATGTATGAAATCCTAAGCTGAATGCTCAGTATCTTTTCTTTCTTTCTTTCTTTCTTTCTTTCTTTCTTTCTTTCTTCCTTTTTTTTTGTGTTTTGAGACAGGGTTTCTCCGTAGCTTTGGAGCCTGTCCTGGAACTAGCTCTTGTAGACGAGGCTGGCCTCGAACTCACAGAGCTCCACCTGCCTCTGCATCCTAAGTACTGGGATAAAAGGAGTGCACCACCACTGCACAGCTCAGTATTATTTCTTTAAAGTATTTATAAGTGATATCTGGAACAGCTAAATGATGTCGTTTCTGCCTAGGCTGGGAGGGGACAGAACTGACTGGCCCAATATCCTAATAGTCAGGGCTCTGGGCATGCGTGGGCCTCAGCATGAAGTCCCCTCCTGCCAGAGCTTAGTTCTCCCTTCCGTTAGTTGGTAGCCCTCCCTTCCAAGGATTTTCAGTGCAGGCTTAGGACCTAGTTTGATCTTGGGAGTTCAAACTCACCTGTTCTTTCCTGGTATAAGGGACAAAGCCAAGCCTAAGGGTCCAGGGATGGGTATTTCCAGGACATTAGGTAAGACCACTGGGCCCACCCACTACCTCAGCAGGATTCTGAAACCCCTTGAGGCTCTGTGTTTTTTGTAACTTCCAAGAGGGGGAAGGATAGCCTCGTTACACTCCAAGTTAAAGGATCAATAAATGAAGACAGTCCTCCCACCTGTGGCTGGTGTCTGATATGTGTCTCGCTGCTCTGCTGTGGTCAGGAGCGCACCACCTCTGCGCTGTGGACTGCAGAATTGGAGAGACGACCGAAGTGCGCTAGGATGAGCAGTGGTGGAAGTTACCGGTCATGTGACCACAGGCAACTCGCCTACCTCACCTGCTGCATGAGGCTGTTATCAAAGTTCAGGTGATAGAAACAGGTTTGTTTGACTGACATAATCCTTAAAACTCTTTTCTGAATTAATGATCAGTATTTAAATTTGGGAACTCGTGTGTAAAAATCTCAACTCTGGCTTCTCAGGAGCTAGTCTAAAGGCAGACAGAGTAGCACATGCTTGTAACCCCAGCACTAGCATGTGGGCTACTTAGGGAGGAGAATCAGAAATTTAAGGTCCTTCTCTGCTATATTTTGTTTTGAATTCCAGGATAGCCTGGGCTGTGAAAGACTCTATTGGGGCAGAGGGAGGGCCTGCTCCAACCCTCCCACTTGAATGTTCAAGGCTATTCTGATGAAGCCACATGGATGTGACCTTTAGATGGGGCACACATTCCTTGGGCTGCTCTACAAGGCCTCCCCTGTCATCTTGACTCCTTTGCTTTTTTGCCTGGCCCAGAGTGTGGCACATTTGGAACATGGTTGAGAATGGGATGTGACTTAGCCTCTTGCCACCTATCTTGGAACGTGCAAACTATTATTTTTTGTTTAGACACACACACACACACACACACACACACACACACACACAGAGAGAGAGAGAGAGAGAGAGAGAGAGAGAGAGAGAGAGAGAGAGAGAGAGAGAGAGTATGTACCTATATGGACACAAGATGAGGTCAGGAAAGCAAGATGAACAAAGTCCCTGCTGCAAAGACGTAAGTGCTAATTACATGACATCTCCCTTTCTCATTTAGGGTTGAGTGCCATAAAGGGTGCAGAGCTGCCATAAAGGGTGCAGAGCTGCCATAAATGGTGCAGATATGCCATAAAGGGTGCAGAGACAGAATGGCCCTTACTCTGAGTGGGTGAGTCCCTCCTTCTACTCCATTGTGAAAACCCAGGCCAGGAGGGTGCAGTTATACTTTGGTGCCACTAGAGGGCAGGCTGACCCACCAGTGATTTCCCTATGGCCCTCACCAGGAAGGCAATGGGAGGGACCCACAGGAGGTTAGTTGATGCTAGAGGCTGTTCCCATGTGTAGCTTGGGATGTCAGAGCGTACTGTGGCTTCCCAGGATGGCTTGGCCCTGACCTTTTTGGCCCTCTACGTTGTCTCCAGCAGCCCGCCAGGCTGAGGAGAAAGTCTTCCGGCCAAGTGCCAAACACACATCCATCATATCAGGACAGAACACCCCTATCGAGCCAGAAACGGGGCACACCTGTTTCCACCCATCACATTCATGGGCAGGAAGTTAGCAGGAGTAGAGGATTCAAGAAGTCCACTAAGAAATCCTGGGTCTAAATTTTTGGGAAGTTGCCAGGTCAGCTAGCAGGAGTGTTGTGCTGACCCCTGTCTGGCCCAGACTGAAGACAGAGTAGTCAAATTTGAGAGTCAGGCACATCCACCAAAAGCACCAGGGCAAGGGACGTGCACAGGGTAGTTCCCAAGGACAGGGAGCACACTCTTTCTTTCCAGCTCACCGCTTTCCATTTGGCTTTCCCTCTCTGATTCTGCCCAAGTTCTAAACTCTAACAATCTCACAACAGTGGCCAGAACACACCACAGACAACTGGCAGAGCAGAGCTGGTTAGGCACACCTCAAGCCGGTGTGCCAATTCCTTGTTCTTTTCCTTGAGAAACTTCCTTTCCCACCGCCTACCTGCTTGGGAACCTTGACAGGTTTTCATCTAAAGCTAGTGGGGTCCAGTGTCCCTGACGGCTTCTTCCCAGAGTAGGCTCAGTTTAAAAATATAGGGAGAGACAAATGAAATCCAAAGAGGTGGTAGGCCAGCCAAAGGTGCTTTCTCTAAGAGGTAAGGATTGGGGCTAGGCCTGGGAGCACCTAAGTCTGCCTGCAGGACTGGGAGAGCCTCATGCTGCAGGTCACTTGCTCATCATCCTAGGTGTTCAGATGGAATCATAGCTACTCTTTCTGTCTCAGACCTGAAGCTTTGTCTGTCCCATCCCCCAGCACACACAGCTGTCTGGAAGCCACTATTTCAAACTGCCTTGGGGAACTGATGAGAAAGCTCCCTAAATGGGTTCAGTCATAAAATACCTCTGTGTGCAACAAATGTGAGGGTCCAGCTTCAGCAAGCCTGGAACTGGTGTTCTGCATTTCTAAGAAGCCAAAAGAGAACCTGGGAGTGGGAATTCAAGTAGCCTGCAGGTCTGGATGTTCTGCAGACAAGGAAGTGAAATGGTCCTGCACCCCTGCTGGGTTCTGTTTTGACCAGCCAGAGCAGGCCTCATCCAGAGTTTACAGGAAAGACTTCTCAGTGGCCAGCTTGCTGAAGATGACCGGGCAGCCTAGGTCCTATGGCCTGGTCACACCTCCATCACCAGTGGGTGGACAGCTAACATCAACAGTGGGAGAAAGCCCTCCTTTGTGGCCACACCACCCTGCATGTTCCTGATCTCATCTGAGCTTGAGGCACTTTTCCTGTGTCTTTTTGCCAGGCTACCCAGGCAAAAAAAAACTGCCCTCACTGAGCCCAGGTGATCTCAGACCCAAGAGACTGAGGCAGTGGTACACACATTATAATCACAACTCCCTCTGTCCCCTCCCCTCCCACATACCTGAGGCCCAGCCAGGTCCTGGCAACCGGATGCCTTTGACTCACGAGCACAGGGAAGGGTGCAAGCAGTCTGGGTTACGCTGAGCAGTTTGTCCAAACAACCAGTACCCAGGAAACAAACCCTAGGAGCAAGTGCTGTGTCAGGCATCCCACAGGGGCCTCTTAAGGGGCTCGGGCCTCCAACTGCACAGAAGATTCTCTGGGCTCCCAATGCAAGGCAAGTCTTCACCCCCACTTTTCACCTTGCACCTTGCAAGCTGACCTCTGCCTTTGGCTCTAAGGTAGCTTTATTGAGGTATAACCAACGCCTGACACTTGGGTTTATCAAGTAGTACAACTACTAGTCAGCTCTTCAGCAACATGACAAAATGCTTGAGACCAGTGCCGACAAGGAGGACTTCCTCTGTCTTGTGGTTTTGGCTCACAGCATGCTCGCTCCATTGCTACTGGATATTCTGGGAGGTAGAACATCACACCTCAGGGTGGTGAGAGGACAGAGACTTGGTAGAAAGCTATTGCACCACAGACAGAGGGAGAAGACACCCTCAAGGGTGTGACCTGGGTGACCTTCCTCAAACCAGGCCCCACCTCCTGAAGTTTCCATCACTTCCCAATAGGGAGTTATATAGTACATGGCCTTTTACAACGGGCTTCCTTTGAGGCCATCTCTACCGTAAAGTTTCAGTACTTTCCCCGGGCAAGCAATATTCCACCGTGTGGACTGTACGCTGAACTTCAGTTTACCAACAGTTAATACATATAAAATCCTTCCCACATTTTGGCTCTTGTGAATCATGCTGCTACAAACATTCATGCACAACTTTTTGTGTGGATTTACATTTTCCTTTCTCTTGGTTAAGTAGGTACCTAGGCATGGGATTGCTGTGACCCCTGCCCTTGATACTCTGTCCTCCTCCCCCCCACTCCAGTCACCTCATTCTTCTGGGCTGGTTAAGTGCCATGGTTGAGTTGGGCCTCTATGCTAATTGCCTTTAACCCTGGACTTTTCACCTATTTATCGTCTACCTGGACCTGGCATTGATCCCCAGAGTCCAGCAGAGTGAGAAGACTATCCGCTCCCCACTTTCTATCCCAGTGTCTGAGGGCAGTGAGATCAAGGAAGGCTTCCTGGAGGAAGTACAGCTGGAGTCAGCTTTAAGAGGTTCCAGAGTTGAGCAGAGGGCATCAAGGACTTTTGGTGCAAGAAGATTAAAGAGAATCTGGAGAAAGGCAGGATGCTTCCGGGACAGAAAGGCAGAGAAAAAAGCTCTATGCCCTGGGGCTGCTTGGTGGGGGCCCCTCTAAGGCAGCAAAGTGACTCAGACTAGAGGGAGTTTGTAGCTGCAGCATGAGTCTCCACGTTAACCCTCATCTGTCTGGGTTGGTTGTAGAAAACCTGCAACCCAAGCGCCAGGCTTTAACCCTTAGCCGCACAGTCCGTGCATACCATGACCAAGGAAGGGCTTTAGCCATGCCTATGAGATCTCTGAACAGCCATGCCCCCACCTCCCCATGGAATCTGGTTAAAAGAGCTTTGGACCTGATGTTCAGTGGTTAACGTGCTCAAAGGGTACAAAATACCACTGAGTGGCCACCAGCAGCCCAGGGATAGAATAGTCCCTTAAGAACTGGTGTCTCTTCTGAGTCAAAAGCCAACTGAATAGAGGAGAGGCCTCGGCTCCGCGGAACTGCTCTCCCGTTGAGCCCAAACCCCACTCCAAACGTCTTTATCTCGTCTTTGTCACGGGAATATGTGTCATCTTCCCGGTCTCTGGCGGCAAGCAAACGCTATTGAAAGAAAATAAATAATTAAAAAATAAAGAAGAAAAACACTGCGATTCTAGTGCCGCCCCAACAGCTCGGGGAAGCAAGCCCTGGGCGTCTCCCCGAGGGCTCTGCGCTACATCCCACACGCTTTGGGGTGAAAGCCGCGGGCGGTGTCCCGGGGTCCAGGGAGCCCGGCGATCGCACCCCGGGTTCCCGCGTCTTCAGCCCAAGAGCAGTGTGGGGAGATCCGCGGAGCCTGACGCCCAGAGCGGCGGGTTCGGGGCTGGGTGCGAACCCGCGGCGTCGAGCCGAGTGGCAGCCTGCTGCGTCCAGGTCCTCGCGGGCCACCAGCCGGGAGCGGGACAGGCTCCCGTGCAGCCGGGAGAGCCGCCCCTCCAGGAAGCGCCCGCCTCGCGCCCGCTTCCCGCCCACATCCTCCCTCGACAGGAGGGAGGAGCCCGCGCCGCAGCCGCGGCCCAAGGAGGGCCGGCCCCAGCCCAAGCGAGCGCACGAGTGGGCACGGCCGCGCGGGCAGCGCCCTGAGCCTGTCCCGCGTCGCCGCCCGGCCGACAGCACAGCGCGCGGGGATGCCCCGGCGGCCCGGAGCACGCTGAGGTTGCGGGACACGCGGTGAGTGGGGCCCGTGGCGGGCGCGGCGAGGGTGGGCCGGGTACTGCGCGCGCCCAAGTTCGGCCTGGGGCTCCGAGGGGAACGGGTTCTGCCGGAGGGACTCCGACGTCCGTGGCCGCCGCCCCCCGCAGCACGCCCAGGTGACTCAGCTACCACCCGGCCACGCGGGGGCGCCCGTTTGCGGGGGGCCGGTGGCTGGGTGGCTTCAGGGACACTGGCTAGCTGTTTGGGGGGGGAACCTCTTCCTCCGTTAGATGTCTAGAGAGCGTCCGGGGGTTGGCATCCCATTGCCACCAGCATAACCGCAGGAGGCGAACGGGCCGCGGGACTCCAGAAGGGGGGCACCCATTGACCCCATCCTGACCCCAACCCAGCCCTGCTCAGATGGGCCCTAGGGCCGACTCCCTAGGCTCTAGCCGGAGAGAAAAGATGGGGAATAGTGCTGGGCAGCTTTCCAGAAGTCGGAGTGTGTTTGCAAACTAGTTTTTGCGCAAAAGCTGTCTGGCACCTGTGTGTTTCAAGGGGTGGAGGAGGAAGCGAGAAGCCCTTCTTCCTTCCTTCCCATCCCTGCAGCGATGCTCCTGGGGAAAATAAAGGAAACTAATGCTCCTCTTTCCTTCTCCTCCCCTGCCTTCCCAAATCCTCATCCTACCTTTGGTAGGCAAGCTAGTCTTTGGATAAGGGGCTACCTCAAAAGGGGGGCGGAAATGCCCAAGGTCACAGATGCAATAGCAGTCCGGACTCGGTGGCCCTTCGAAGGGTCTGCTTTGCGCTCTGATTCTTCCTGCCCCATGGTATTCTGGGGAAGTGGCAAAGGTATAAAGGTCTTTGAGGATTAGCCCAGCTGCCCTTTGTTTTGTCTGACCATAGATCTCCATCATGTAGGGGTGTGGAGCTGTCACCCAGAGGTGGGAAGGGGCATCTACAGTTTCTGTGGTTGGTAGGTAGCGATGTTGCCAGGCAGGGTTCCAGCTGAGAAGCCCCTAGTCCAGGGCTAGGGTCCTGCCTTCCTGCTTGAGGAATGCTGGATCCCTCTGCCTTCTTCCAGGTTGCTGAGGCAGTAGCATAACTCTCAGAATACAGCTCCCTCACCTTGGAGAGCATGAGAGGGGACTTGGTGTGGGCTCTGCAAAGTGGGAGGGCCCGGTCATCCTGCCATCTTGACAGGGCAGCTGGAGAGGGTAACCATCCAGACATATGCTGTCCAGGAGAAACAATAAGGTCTCCAATGCTTGAGGGTTGAGCCAGGGCCAGAGGTGCCTCCTGGCTCCTAGCCCTGTGTTCTCTGACCCCTGGTCACCTGGCTGCGACTCCCCTGGTGAGCTCAAGAACACTGCTCTCTGAATTGGAAGAGAGTCCTTCTCCCACAGGAAGAGACGCATTTTGATTGTCATTTCTGGTGGCCTGTGGACAGCCCCCATCTGGGAGCTGTGAGAGACCTGGCCTTGAACACCTTGTGACCAGAAGTGGGATGGTGGCCTCAACTGTGCACCTCTAGTTCATCTCCCGGGCCACTTGGAAACTGACCAGGCACAAACACGAAGGAGTGAGTTTATTGCCACCTGGCAGGGGGCCCCGTGAGCTCTGGGGCTGTCCCCAGACAGTGATCCAGCCTGCTGGAGTGGGAGGGCTCATCAGATGCATTTCTGCACGGAAAAACCAGGACGAAGACTGTGGGTGCTTGAGTGCTCCTGGCCTCTGTTGCTTCCTGCCTTCATGCCTTGACACACACACACACACACACACACACCTTTAGGCCTGGGGGGTTTTCTGCCTGTGAGATGAGGCAAACTGCTATAGCAGCCCATTTGCAGAGCTGTAGGGGGCTAGGGCCAGGAAATGGTGCAGGTGTTCTTACAAGTGGGGAACTCTTCCTGAGGGTCTCTGATTATATTTCAAGCCCTCCCCCAACAGGACTACATGAAGAAGAGGGTCAAAATGGAGCCTCAGTTTCTCTATCTGTATAATGGTGAGGTGTGCACCCTCTGTTCCCTTTTCTTTCCGGGTAATTGTGCATTTTCTTAAAGAGAGTTGTGAGGATCGATTTAGATGACAAAAGGTGCTTGTGTGCCCGCGCTGTGACTGGTGCGGGAGGCACTTGGGAACAGCTGTCATCCCCATTGTTCCTGGGAATATTAGCACACTTGATTCAAATATCTGCACTTAGGATCCCTTTTGGGATTTGGGGGACGCTTAACCACCTCTCTATGCAGAGATGAGTCCTGGAATCCAGACATTGGCCCTTTTGGGCTGTTCTGGGAGCAGAGGCCTGGGTAAGATGGATTCACCCCGCCAACGTGTGAAGAAGAACACTATTTGAGGTGGCCCATCCCATGTGGGTTCCCCATCTTCCCACCTGGAACTGGCCTCACTGAGCTCTGAGGCTTGAACAGAAGACAGAAAGGCACTCTCTGGTAATTGCACTCCTGTCAAGAGAGAGAGCATCTTGGCCTGCTGAGAAGCTCCTAGTGATTCCTGCCTCCGCAGGAAGTATCTTACCCCTCCCCTCCCCGACAGGCTGGGGCCACAGAGGCAGGAGCAGAACACCCCTAGAAAACAGACATCCCCTGTTTGCAGCCAGCACATGGCTTCAGAAAGGTCAGTGTGGGCTCTGTAGAAGCAGGAGGCTGGGTCACCCTGCCATACAGGCAAGGCAGCTGGAGATGGTGACTATCCAATCATGTTCCACCCCTCGCCACCCAGGAGAGACAATTTAAGGTTCCCAGTGTTTGAAGACTGAACCAGGACTAAAGGTGCCTTCTGTGTCCCTTGCCCTTATTTGCCTCCTGAATCTGACTTCTGTGAAGGTCAAGGAGACTCCTGTTTAGTGTGTTGGAGTACTCTCTACAGCCACACTGTTGTCCCCTGGAATCTGAGAGGAAGAGACAGGAGGGAGAAGGCATATCCCTGTCCCTTTACCTTACTTTGTTTTCCCCAGGGTGTTTGTCCTTTGTCTGTGCATCAGCTCCTTCCCTACCCTTTCCTCCAGTGGGCACCAAGCAGTGTGCGCCTTCATACTTGAACAGTGCCTGCAACAGAGTAGGTGCCCAGGAAAATGCCGTGTGAGGAGTGGGAGTCTACCCTTCGTCCCAAATGAGGGCCTGAGTGTTGGGTGACAACCTGGAAGGATTATGAGCTTGCTGCTCTTGGAAGGACCTGTAGATGAAGTGCAGAGACCTAGAAGGGAGGTGTGGTAAGAGAAGGACCTGAAAGGACAGGCTTGCTACCTAATGACCACTTGGCCAGCCCCTGTAGTAACACTGGGAAAACCCTAGGTGGCTGAGCTGCACGTGGAGCCTGCGGGTGGGCTGAAGAGGGCCTCACCAAGAGCTGGAGCTTAGGTGAGACTTAGCTAGCCTCCTTCCCAGGATGGCCTTGCCCAGTATAGAGCCCCAGGAGAGCATCAGAGCCAACCCCTGCCGCAGCCCTCGCCTGACTGTCTACATCTATATTTATCCCTATAATGGCCCGGTTGCCTGGCAGAGTGTGCTGTCTTTTAAGCACAGCACCCGGTGCCATAGCTAAAGTAGAAAGTGGTTTGTGTGCAGAGCTTCCCAACCCTGACGCCTTACCCAGAATGAGTGCCAGTCTACTCCTGGGGCTCCATGCCACTTGGCAGGAGCCACACCGCCACAGTGCACAAGAAGGGCCCCTGAGAGTAGGAGTCTTGGCTCTGAACCTCTCCTTGACCAACAAGCAGGGATGTGGTGGTGGTGGAACTGAGGTCGGGGTTCTTATACGGCTGGAAGGTGGAGAGACACTCCTAGCCCACAGTGTCAAAGGACTTATTACTCTAAAATCCCAGAGTTCAGCTAGGTGTGGTGGCCCACACCTTTGATCTCAGCTCTTAGGAGACAGAGGCAGGGTAGATCTCTGGAGTTCCAGGCCAGCATGGTCTCCATACATCCAGTTAGAGCGGCCAGAGTTGCATGGTGAGACACTGTCTCAAAAGACCAAAAGCAGAGCTAGAGAGATGGCTCAGCCGCTAAGAGCACCTGTCGCTCTTGCAGAAGACTTGCGTTCAGTTCCCAGCAGCTCACAGCCGTCCTTAATTGTAGTTCTATGGGATCTGATACATTTATTTGACCCCTGTGGATAACACACACACACACACACACACACACACACACATTGTGCACATATATACATGCAGGCAAAACATTCATATACATAAATAAGAAAAAGAAATTCCAGGCCCAAGAACTTTGTGAATCTGTGATCTTGAGCTTCTGTAAATCCTTTTTCCTCTCCCAATCATGTTCTTTAATTTGTTCAGCTCCCATTCAATACATGTCAGTGTTGGGAACAACAGAGATGAAAACGAGCTGCATATGGTGGCATAAACCTGTGTTCCCAGCACTCAAGAGACCGGAACAAACGAATTGCCGAATGTTTACAGCCAGCCTTGTCTACACAGCAAGACCCACCGCAAAACTCCAAAACAGAGAAGAAAATGGTATCATTGGCTGCTCAAGCCAGTGGTTTCAATTTGGTAGTATTGGACTGGTTCTCTTTAGTGACCAGGAGAGCAGCGAGGCCGTGTGGAGGGGTGTGTGGGTTACCATGTCACTTCCCCTACCCCACCCCTGCTTAAACATTGTAGTGTGTGTTCATAGTCATCCCGGTTTATATAGCAAGACTCTGTCTCAAAACCAAGAGGGCTGAGTGCGTGGCTTGGTGTCAGTGCACAGGGCCCTCAGTTCAGCCTCCAGCAACTCAAAAGAGAAAGAGAATCAACCCCAACATAGGATACCATGACAAAGCTGTGTGTCCGGGATAACAGCAGCTGAGTCCAGAAAGGGGAACAGCTGCTGTGGGCATCCTCCTGTGTGTCTTTTGGTGAATGCTGGTGTCAGAAGTTAGCTTGCAGGCTGTGTCAAATATTTCTCTTGAATGGTTTGCATCAAACACCACTGCCTCCGGCAAACTGTAACAGTTCTGGTCACTCCGCATTCTTGCCAAGCTGTGATGTGTCAGCTTTCTACAATAGTGACCATCCTAAGGATTGTGATGGGCCTGGTGCATAGTGATGTCACATTTGGCTTTACTGAGCTGAATGTGAAAAATAAAAGGAGTCAAGTGGAAAAAGAGAAAGTGCATTCCAGGCAGCTGGAATGGCAGGTGCAATATTAGAGATACACAAGACAGTGTATATTGTGTAGTGAAGAGCACAGAAGAGCCATGGGGACGAAGGAGAGGACCACAGGAGCCCTATCCCGGGGACTAGGTGTTGTCCTGAGAAGGGAAGGGAGCCTCTGAGAGACTTTTATCATTGTGATTCAGAGCTCTCCGTGTGTCCTGGCATTTCCATGAGAAAGAAAGCAGATGCAGGGGTCTGGGAAGATGGCTCAGCCAATACAGTGCTTACATGGCAAGCACCAGGACCGGAGTTCAGTTCCTAGAAACCAAGTAAAAGTAATACCAGCTGGAAGCCAGATAGGCGAATCCATCCCTGGGGCTCAAGGACAGCCAGCCTAGTCTTACTTGGAACATTCCAGGCCAATAAGAAACCCTGATGAGTCCAGTGGTGGTGGTGCATGCCTTTAATCCCAGCACTTAGGAGGCAGAAGCAGATGAATATCTGTGAGTTCGAGGCCAACCTGGGCTACATAGAGAATTGCAGGATAGCCAGAACTGATACACAGAGAAACCCTCTCTTTAAAAACAAACAGACAAAAAAGAAACCTAAGGAATGACATCCGAGGTTTTCTTCTCACCTCTGTATACATGCACACACACACATGCACGCACATGCACATGAGAGAAAAAACAGATACAAAAGTAGACCACATGGCTTGTTCAGGGTCCTGTCAGTCTGGAAGGAGGAGCCTTTCTGAGACCCAGAGAGTGGTATAAAGAGCATGTATCAGCCTGGGAGCCAGAAAGCAAGAACTGTTTAGGCAGATAGTCAACCTCCGCTGGCAGTGGGTGTGGTCACATGGTCACAAGGCCTTGAACAGGGGCGTCTGAAAGGTAAAGCTCATGGTGCCCTCAAAATGGGATTGGGCCTTGCTGGGACTGTCCTCTATTCCATTTTTATCTTTGTTGGGGTGGTCATGCCCACCTTTTCCTTCCTTCCAGCTGTCAGGTGACCTGGAGAAGTCAGAGCCCCAAACCAGTACCCTGTCTCCTGCCCCTCAGAGCTCAGGGTTGCTTGGATGGCTTTACTGTCTCTGTAAACTTGGCTGGGCTATGGTGACCAGTTGTTTGGCCAAATGCTAGTCTAGATGTTTCTGTGAAGGTATGTTTAAGATGTGATTAACATTTAAATCAGGCTTTGGGCAAAGCCGATTATCCTCCATGCATGGGCTCCATCCAGTTGATAGACAGCCTCAGCCAGAGACTGAACTTCCTACAAGATGTGTTCTTAGACCTCAAGACCACAACATAGAAAAACCCTTCTTGTTTCCAGCCCATGCTGCCCTCCAAACTTCAAGTTTACCCCATCATTGTCCTATGAACAGATTCTTAAAAAAAACAAAACAAAACACTTTTTTAAGATTTATTTTTATTTTATGGGCACTGTTTTGCCTGCGTGTATGTCCGTGTGAGGCTGTCAGAAGCCCTGGAACTGGAGTTACAGACAGGTATGAGCTGCTGTGGTGGGTGCTAGGAACTGAACCTGGGTCTCCTGGAAGAACAGCCGTGCTCTTAGGCGCTGAGCTGTCTGTCTCTCCAGCGCCCAGTCCTCTGCAACAGATTCTTTAAAACCAGCCCCTCGCTGTGCAAAGGCAGACACGCTAGCATCTCAGTTTCTTTGAAAAGTTCTGATGGTGTCTTTGCTCTCTGTGTTCCTGGGCTTTGTCATTTGGTCAGTGGGGTGACAGTGCCCTTCAAGACCCATCCCAGACCTCCTGAGAGCCTTGAGGACATAGCAGCTCTCAGGGACAGTGGGCAAGGGTTGACTGACGGGTTAGTTGAGGGTTCCAGTTAGCAGAGAATTACTATCTAACCAGGCATGGTAGGGCTTATATGGAAACCAAGTGTCATCATGTCCGCTTAACTAGGTTACATGCAGACCAAGCTAGAGCCATCCCCAAGGTGTGGTATCAGCCTCAGGTGTCTTGCTCCCATCACGGTTGCAGGTGCGCAGCCTCAAGCTCCCTCTGGGGAGCGTGTTAGAAACCGCACCTGCCTGCCAAACCCATGGTTTGTGTGTACTTGGCCTCCTCCGCCTCACCTGTAGGGCTTGTTCATACACGGGTTGTTAGGTGCCTCCCTAGGGCTTCTGATGGAGCAGGCCTGGGTGGGGCTAGAAGGTAAACTTCTGGTACTTTCTGGGAACCCTGCTTGGATCAGGAAAGCCCCAAGCTTAAAGCCGCACTCCTTCGAAGATGGTGCCCATTCAGGTCCTGTGACTTCTGTGACATTTAGGGTCTCAAGGCCAGAGTTGACTGGAAATCTCTAGGACTGACCCCATGTCCCAGTCCTGTTATCTCCTTGTTGGCCCCCACCCTCCACCCTTGGCCTAACTGTCATGGTGCGTTGTGCCCAAAGCAGAAAAAGATAATAGGGGACCTTGTGTCTCAGCAAGTTTTTTAGTCCCTAGCCCTCTTTGTTTGGTCACATGTTCCCCTGTTTTTCGGTCTGCTGTCTCCACCCCAGAGATTAAGAACCACTGGTAATAGCAAGTTTGCTTTATCTTAATCCTCACAATGACCCGGGAACATACTTTATTGCCTTCTTTTTACAGAGGGCAAAACAGAGAGAGAGAGAGAGAGAGAGAGAGAGAGAGAGAGAGAGAGAAGTTAAGTAATATGCCTGAGGTCTCACAGCAGAGAAATGGCAGAAGCAGTGGACATCACATCCTGAGTCTGTGCATTTAACTGCCACTGATACTGGCCAGAGGGCCAAGTGTCTATGCGACTGCAACTAGCAAGACGTTGTAATGCTTTGCTCCTTGTAGTTTGCATTGAAAACAGAATGTTTTCATCTTCCAAATATCAGTTTGGACACACCATTGTATGGAGGTCAGAGGACACCCTCAGGTGATCACGGTCCTCCCTTCTGCCTTTCTATTGTTTGCCACTGAATACACCAGGCTACCTGGCCTGGGAGCTGCTGGAAATGCCCAGGCTCTGCCCACCATCTCACCA
Organism: Ondatra zibethicus; assembly: GCA_004026605.1. Lineage (NCBI taxonomy): Eukaryota > Metazoa > Chordata > Mammalia > Rodentia > Cricetidae > Ondatra > Ondatra zibethicus. The sequence goes on along the minus strand of PVIU01002219.1, from coordinate 68,852 downwards.
CAGAAACCCTGGGCTTACAGTCACACACTGCCACCCCTGACTTCACATGGGCTTTGGTGATTCAAACTCAGGTGCTCATGCCTGTAGAGTGAGCCCTTTACCCACTGAGCTATCTCTCCAGCCTCGGGCATGCTGTTTTGACAGTACCTAATCTTCCTACTAGGAGTCCTTGTTGGTAGTCCCACGGGCCTCCTGTGCCTAGAGTGGCCACAACTGAGAATGTTGGGGCTGAGCTGCTGCTGGACCACTTTAGATCTGTCTTTGTCCACTTTCCACTCTTATCTCTCTCTGTCTGGGTCCTCAGAGCCTCCTGCAACCCATCATCTCCTGGGCCTGCTTCACTTGGTATCTCTTCTCACGAGCACCTCAAAGTTGGGAGTCCTACCATCTGGCTCAGTTCCAGAGTCCCCTCAACTTCATCAGGCTCCTACACCCATAGTCAATAGGCCTTGGCTTCATCTATCCCTTGCTTCTTCTTGGGCCTCAGTTTCCTCCCTGTTCCGTAGGACTCTTGCTTCTCTTTCTAATCTTTCAGAGGGTTATGAGAAGTGGCTTTCACTCTTTAGCGATGCAAATGAGCAGCCTGCAGCTGGGTTCCTGGCTCCTCGTGCAGTTAATGCATTTGCTGGGCATTCACAATATACAGCTCTGCATTCGTGCTGGAGCGGGAGTCAGTTAGCCCCCCCCCCGCGAGAACTATCATTACGGAAGGATTGTGGCGGAGTATGTGAAAAACGGTTGTAGGATACAGCGATCTGAAGGAAACGGAGTGGAGTAGACACAGATCACGCTGGCTCTAGTGATTGTGGAAGACCTCTGAGAATGTGGACAACTGGGACCCTTCACGAGCCAAGAAGCAGTTCCGGGAAATGGGACAGCAAGTGTCAGAGGGCCCAGGGCAGGTGAAAGGTGGGCAGGTTTGAAGTCAGAGGCTAAGCCTGGGAAGCTCGGCAGAGAACTGGAGAGGACGGCAGGAAAAGGCTCAACTTAGCCCAGCTCCCTCAGCCTGGGGTGGGGAGGGAGTTGTGTGGTTTGGAAGGGGAAAACGTTAGCAGATTCTGTGGTAGCATTTGACTTACATGACTAAAGAGTCCCTGTGGCAGGGTAGGGGAGAGCTGCATGGACTAGGCATTGTTGAGCAGGAGATTTTGCAGCTTGCCTAGCCGTGGAAGGGGAAGTGAAGGAATGAGGCTGATGCTGGCTGCAGGTGGGACAAGGCTGCCCCATGGGACATGGGAGAGGGGGGCAGGGAGTCACCAGCCATGAATTACCAGAGTTCTCGTCAAAGCCATAATACTCTAGGTGTATAGCTTAGTTTTAATGTCTTCAAAGTCCATCCTTCTATCAAGAGCAATATGCCTGGTCCTGGTGTCAATGGCCGCAATTCTGCATCATTCTTTATGTTTAAGTAGGGTCTCGCTGTATAGCCCAGGCTGAACTTGAACACGCAATCTTCTTACTTCTACTCCTGAGGGCTGTGCCACCCCTACCTGCTCTTCAGCCTTGTTCCTGCAGCCCTAGGATATACAAGGAATGTTTGTTGAATTTCCAAGTCATTTCTGTTTGCCTCAGTTAGCTCACCCATAAACGGGACTACTGGTTTTGCATCCCTGACTCCAAGCTCTTCGCCAGGGGCCTGTGCCCACCTGTGCCAGGTGTCAGGCTCAACCTTGGAACAGGTTCTCACTGCCTGCACCCCCTCTTCCCAGCCCCAAACCCAAAATTACCTGCAGATGGTGCTGTCCTGGAGTTTTTCCATCTTGCCCAATGCACACACAGACCCAACCCCCCCCTTAATGACACCTTGCTGCCTTCTGCTGAGGGAGGGGAGGGGGCTGGCCCAACCAGGCTGTGGTTTCTTTTTCCATTGCGTCAGGCCTCAGGGTCCGGATCCCTGCCCCGCTGTGGCACTGGCACCAAGGGCTACTCTGATTCCCTGCCTGTCCCAACCTCAGACACCATGTGTTCCCCATTTCGGGGATCCAGGAGCTTCCTGCCAGAGGGTGAGTTGGAGATGGGAGCCCTGCCCCTGGTTGGGGAGGAGTCCACTTCCCCGCCCACCATTCATAGAGCTCTGTTTTTCTTCAGCTGAAGCTGGAGCTCACCGAGGTGGAGTTGTAGTGGGCTTCCCTGGACCAGGCCGTCCTGGCTATACCCTCAGTTAGAGATGAGATGTTAGTGCAGTAACAAAGGCAAGATTCTGGGTACGTGGACAGGTCGGTGACTGTCATGAGGGTGTGTCCTCAGAATGGTCACGTGAGCATACAAATACCTTTGTATTTGTCCGCTTGAGTGTGTGCGTGTGTGCGTGCATGTGTATGTGTGTGTTGCATACATGTGATCTCATGTACTGTATGCTGCACCAGAAAGTGTGCCTGACCCATTCCAGGTAGGAACAGAACTCTAGGCTGTAGGGGTTCATGCCTAGGATACACGAAATCCATTGTAGAGGAGCCAATGTTGCAAATAGGAGGTGGGTGAAGCCCACATGTCAGTGATTGGGGTGGGGGAAGACTATGAGGGTGTGGATAGGGTGATGCCGAAGGAACTGAGGACCTAGGTTCTGTGTCCTTGATAAAATGGGGAGTGGGGCCAGCTCATGGGCACAGTCTTGCTATTCCACCTACTTGGGAGACTGAGGCAGGGAATGGCAAGTCCGAGGCCTGGGTAACTTACTGAGACCACTATCTCAAAATTTATTTATTTGTTTGTTTGTTGGTTTTTTTTTTTAAGACAAGGTTTCTCTGTGTAGCCCTGGCTGCCTTGGCACTCGCTCTTGGCACTCAATCTCTGACCAGACTGACCTCAAACTCAGAGGTCTATCTGCCTCTGCTTCCTGAGTCTGTCTCAAAATTATAAAAAATATGTTAAAAGAAAAAGGTGGGCAAAGACTAGGGATATAGTTCAGTAAACCACTTAGCTTCTATATATGGAACCCCAGTTTTAAACTCCTATCACTACAAAATATATGCATGCATGCATGCATACATACATACATACATAAAACAGGCTTGTCCCTGGCTTGCCTGCTCTTGGTCCTAGGCTCCCTGGTCTCATGGGTTCCCAGACTGTTCCCACTTTGCCCTACCATTCCCCTCTGAGAAGGCCCAGCACTTGTCTTGGGCATAGGGGCATGGTCTCCCAAACAGCCTCCGCTGCTTCCTGGATGGTGGCCCTGGGCAGTGCCTGATCGGCTTCCACTTCCTGTTCCTCCATTTCCTGTCTGTAAAGTAGGGTGATGATCCTGCCCGTGCCCACCCCAGGCAGAGCAGGGGCCATGCGGACACCTTTGATGCCCATTGGCCTGCTAAGGCTGTGCTCTCCATCCACAGCCGCTGGCCCGTACCACAAGCGTGGCTCCTCAGCCCTTTCTGCAGAAACTGATTTTTCCTGACAAGAATAAATCCTGCTGGCAAATTGCAGAGCTGTCCTGCTGCTTCGAGAAGTGCGACTATAATGAGGGTCTAGGGACAGCCTATGGGAGGGGGGTGCTGAGGACTGGCTCCTTCACTCTCCACATCCCCTCCCTGCCAGGAGGTCCTGTGTGCAGTGTCATGAAGGAAGTTGGCATTGGGGAGGGGCTGTGGGACAGCAGCTGCTGCTCCTTAACAAGACAGTCAGCCCATGTGCAAGCATGAGGACCAGAGTTCTGTTCCCCAATAACCGTAAAGAAGGCAGGCCTGATGATGCACACATATAATCCCAGTGCTGTGGGGGGCAGAGGAGGCAGATCCCTGCAACTAGCTGCAGCCAGTGTAGCCAGATAGGTGAGTTCCAGCCTCAATAAGAGACCCTGTCTCAAAAACTCAGGGAGATGGCTAAGTAGGTAAGAGTGCTTGTTCTGTAAGCATGCGGCTCCAAGGGCTTGAGTTTGAAGGCCCAGAGTCTGTGTTAAAAGGTCAGGCATGACTGTGGGTGCCTATAACCCCAACTTCGAGGGGCAGAGAGTTAGAATCACAAAGCTAACTGGCCCTCCAGCCTAGCCGAAAAGGTAAACTTGTTCAGTGAGAGACCTTATCCCAAGGGAGTAAGACAGAGCGATAGACGAAGACACCTGGCATCTTGTTCTAGCCTCTGCCTGTGTGGCCATTCTATGCACACCTCATGTTCACACACACAGCACACACAGCAAAGTGGAGAGCTACTGAGGAAGGGCCAATGTCAACCCCTTTCCTTCACAAATGTACAGGCAAGTGATGCACACACATAAAGAACAAACAAGATTATGCCAACCCTGCTTCTGGCTTGCCACCACTCTCTATGAAGTCCAACTACCCATAGGGACCTACGCCCTCACTGTGTTTCAGCTAGACCGGGCTGGGGCTGGGGGGCTCCGTAGGATCTGTAGCCCCAGAGTTGACCAGAACTAGATGTAACATGAGGGGCCTGCTTGTCGGGGTTTCTGTCCTGCCCAGTTCCCACAGCCGTTTAGCTCCAAAGAAAATTACACAGAGATCTCCATACGTTATAAAACTGATTGGCCCATTATCTCAGGCTTCTTATTAGCTCTTGTAGCTTACATTAACCCATTATCCTTATCTATGTTAGCCACATGGCTCGGTACCTTTTTCAGTGGGGCAGGTCACATCCTGCTTCTTCAGTGGTCTGGGCAGGACTCTGGAGGAATGGGCTTCCTCCTTCCCAGCATTCTCCTGTTCTCACTGCCCCACCTTTACTTCCTGTCTGGTTGTCCCACCTATACTTCCTGCCTGGCCAATCAGCATTTATTTAAAACATGATTGACAGAATACAGACAATTCTCCTGCACCAACTAGAATGTGCTCAGCAGGCTGCCGGCAGGTCTTGGGATGAGGTACTCAACAAACATAGAGGAAATATAAGTGGGCCTCGGTTTCCTCCCCTAGAAAATGGGATAGTATTAATATATACTCCACAAAACTTGAGGTAGAAAGCAGTGGGGGCCCACCATGCTCTAAGGTGCAGGGGCATAAGCCCCCTCCTGGGAGAGATGCAGGTCAGTAACTCATTGAGCAGTGAGGGGACCGAATATTAGTGAAGCCCTTTGAGGTGTTTGGGAACTAGGCTTATCGCCCGTGTTAATGTGCATGCGTTTGTAGCTAGACTCTGCCCCTGGAAATCTCAAAGAACCAAGGTAAGACAGTGTGTTGGCAGATAGGAAATAGGTCCAGAGAACTTTAGGCTCGTCTACAGGGCCAGTGACAAAGGGGTCCCACAACTCCCTTACCCTATGGAGATAGTCCCTCCACTCCTGCATATGGACACCTTGTCCTCTGAGGGGAACAGGGCCACCGACAGTTGGCAGTATATGCTGCTCAGCTGCATTGGTTAAGGATGCCTGGGAGTGTCAGTCCTGGGAGCAGGACCAGAGTGGGGTATGAGGATGTGTTTGTTTACTTATTTGGGCACGCACCCTTCATATATACTCTGAAGCCTTCTGTATTCCAGTCATGAGCTTGGGCTATAGAGATGCAGGAGGAACGTAACAGGCAGGGAATGAGGTCCAGTTTTGAGTAAGTTCACTTCCTAGTGGCCAGAGCAACAAGGAAAACCCAAGCCATCATATAGTCCACTGATGCTAACCCATGCGTTGCTCAGAAGTCCAGGTTTTCTGGCACAGTGCATGTAGGATACCCATGTCTGCTATGATGTCCTGTGATACTACCTGGGCAACACGGGTCTGTGCATATCTCATAGGTAAGGACAGACTAAGGCAGAGAACAGGTACCAAGGCAAACCATACACCTCTCAGAGACTCCTCATTCCCTCCCAGTGTCTTGCATTCTCCCTCCAACAAGCCTTTGCCCATGTCTTACACCCATGTCACCTGCCATCTCACCGCCTACTTCCTTGTTTTAGTTTGAAACGGAGTCTTGCCCTATAACCCAGTCTAGCCCTGAACTCCAGAACCTCCGCCTCAGCCTCCTGCATGCAGGGATTACAGGCTTGTCCTGGTGTCCCCAGTCTATACCCAGAGGAAGGGCAAGTGCTGAGGTCTCCTGGTGATGGGGTAGCACAGGAAGAGTATCCGTCCCCTCCTGATGCTTACTCCTCTCTCCAGACTGCCAGGAACTGCTGCTGCCGCCGCCACCAACCCCCATGGCCTACATTCCAGATGGGGCTGCCCCCGCCCCAGGGGCCATCCCCTTGGGCTCTCAGTGCTGTGTGTGCAAAGTGGAGCTGTCAGTGAGTGGCCAGAACCTGCTGGACCGGGACGTCACCTCCAAGTCTGACCCCTTCTGTGTCCTCTTTACCGAGGACAACGGCAGGTGGATGGAGGTGAGGCCAGCCGCGGTGTCTGTGATGGGCAAGAGCTGGCTGGGCTGCAGAGGGGACACCTCCTGGATCCAGGGAATGCTGGGGTCCCGTCCTTGGGGCGAAGACTGGGGGTGGACGATCACTTAGGAAACTGTCACTTTTCACAATTAAACTTTAAGTGTACTTAAAATATTACTTAAGCCAGGTGTGGAGGTACATACCTGTAATTCCAACACTGAAGCAGGAGGGCTATAAGTTCCAGGTCAGTCAGGCTACATAATAAGTAAGTCCCAGTCTCAAAAAAACTAAGTATTTTTCTGGCTGGGTGTGGTAATGTGGGGGCACACGCCTTTAGTACCAATACAAGCAGAGACAGGTGAGTCTCTGTGAGTTTCAGGCCAGCCAAGGCTACATAATAAGACCTTGTCTCAAAAAAAATCCCCACCTATATATAGATATAGATTTATAGCTAGACTTCTGTTTAAATTATCACCCACAGATATATAATTATCATATTTATTATATCCTAATAGTTTATATGGCTATAGTTAGGAAAACTTTTATAGTTCTGTACAGACTTGCTTTCTGCAAGGAACCTTCCTCATTTGTTTCTAACAACCACCCTCTTTGCCAGAAGCAAAGAGAAATAAGTTGTTCAAACTTGAGCCCCGGAGATGGACTCATGCCCAGCAATGCTACTCCCTGCTGTGTGATCTCAGGTGAACCCCTGTCCCTTTCTGGTCCTGTCTCTTTATTGAAATAGGGCTTTTTATAGCCAGGTGGTGGTGGCTCACGCCTTTAATCCCAGCACTCGGGAAGCAGAGGCAGGTGGATCTCTGTGAGTTCGAGGCCAGCCTGGTCTACAAGAGCTAGTTCCAGGACAGGCTCCAAAGCTATAGAGAAACCCTGTCTCAAAAAACAAAAAAAAAAATAGGGCTTTTCTCTTTCCCTCACCTACAATGACTAGCTTCATTCATCACGGGGGCCTTCTGGGCTGCCTCTGGCCTGAGGGTTGGGAAAGGCTGTGGTTTAGGAAGGTTACAGAGAAACTTGAACTGCTCACATTAGCAGCCTTCAGAACTAGCTCTGACACCTGTTACAAAGGAAGTTATGTTTGTCATTTGTCAGATTCAGATTAACTCGAGGAAAACAATCTAGAGAACTGTAGACCTGCCTGCCAAGGAGAATCCCTAATCCCAGCTCAGTGTCTCATCTTCCTTGTCATTCTGCATGCATGCATAGTTCCAAGCATATATACTAGCGTTTTGTTTTGTGTAGCAGAAGCTAGCCTAGAACTCCTAGTCCTTCCTCTTTCTCCTGAGTGCTGGGATGGCAGATGTGTGACCACACTGAATTCCTGTTTGAGCTGAACAAGTGATTGGCATTCAGTGAACATGCTTCAGTTTCTGGGCCTCACAGATGTTGGCTTCTTGTAATGAAAAATACTTCTTTTAAGGGAGTTGGGATTGTTGACCAATTTACAGAGCGGGAAAGTGGGGCTTGGAGTATGCAGGGTTCCTGTATTATCCAGCGTGTTGGTGGCATAGCCAACAGAGGGAGATGTGACACTAGGGCCAGCCCAGGAGCCCAGGGTATTAATCCCCTCTGAGATGTCTCCAGAACCCGCCCTGCATGCTCCTCAGGGAGTGGTGTCTCCCCACTCATGACACCCCCAATCTCTACTACCCCCAGATTGTCCACACAGGCTAAAAATAGTCTAAGTCAAGGCCTCTTCCAATCCCTGCTGCTCTTGCCCTTGGAAGCCTGGGTGGAAGGAAAAACCAACATAGCCCGGGTCTCAAAATAGACACACTCAGGCTCTGCTGTACACACAGAGGCCAGGAGGTAATTCCTGCCCAAACTACCATGTACCCACAATGCCCAGCCTTGGCCCACCAAGGCTTTGGTGTCCAAAGGAGGTGGACATGCTAGACTGGACAAGTCCAGAATTTTGTCCAAGACACGAACTGAAGCCCTTGACCCGACCTCCCTCTGTGAGCTGCTTCCTCTCTTAGCACACATGTACAGTGTGATTTTGGAGAAAGGGTTTTCCCAAAGTAAAACACAGGAAAGCCACATAGTCAAAGGCCTTTGTTTTACAGAGGTAGAAGCAGGCCCAGATGCGAACAGGGATTTATGCTCTGTCACTTACCCAGTCGGTGCTGTGGCCTGAGCTCTTACCCTTGTCCCTGGGAATGGAGAGGGTTTGTAGAGTCAAGAGGGAGGTTCCTGGAATCAAGACTAGGCTTGAATCTTGCCCCTGCCTCCCTTGTACATAACATCTCAGAGCTTTGGTGTCCTCATCTGTGAGCTGGAGCTCATGGGCTGTCAGTGCTGGCTGGAGGTGTTCCGTAGGAAGGTTGACGGGCCCTAGCTAGAGAGGGAACCTGGCCGCCATGACTCTGCCTCCCATTACCATGTCTCTCCGCCAGTATGACCGAACAGAGACGGCCATCAACAACCTCAACCCAGCCTTCTCCAAGAAGTTCGTGCTGGACTACCACTTCGAGGAGGTGCAGAAACTCAAGTTCGCCTTGTTTGACCAGGACAAGTCCAGTGCGCAGTTGGATGAGCATGACTTCCTGGGTCAGTTCTCCTGCAGCCTTGGCACGGTGAGCCTGGGGCTCCCAAGTGGAGTGGGGTACACACAGGCCTCAGAGTCGACCTCTGCTCTTGGGGTCGGACAGCCCTCAGACAGGATTTCCCATCCTCTCCTTTCCCTAGCCAATCCTGGCAGACTCTCCATCTAACATGCAGACACCCCAGGAGCCAACAGGCCCAAAAGTGGTGTAGCTCAGTGAGTTTGGGGCTGGGCAGAAAGCTTCCATGGAAGGACTAACCAAACCCAGTGCCCACCACCTGCAACCACAGAGAAGAGGGGGCAGTGTGATGCATGGTGCCGTCACCACAGTCCTATTGTTAACTCATCCCCAAGAGCCCCTGCTACCTCCCTGAACTCTCCTCTCTGTCTCTCCCATCCCAGATTGTCTCCAGCAAGAAGATCACCAGGCCTCTGCTGCTGATGAATGACAAGCCCGCGGGGAAGGGCTTGATCACGGTATCTGCCCCCCTCCCTGCCCTTCACATCCCTTCTCTGTCTCCGCCACCCTCCCCCATCAATGGACTGCTTCTCCAGCAGATAATCACCAGCTTTGTTGGGAGTAAAAAGGCCCAACTTACAACTTAGCAACAGGTCTCTTAGCAACGGGCTTCTGGCTCTACAGATGATGCACTGGGGGCTGTCTGGCTGGGAGACTGTCAGAAGGCCCTATACGATGATGCGGCTCAGGGCTAGAGGCCTCTTTATCATTGGGAGGAGGGGTGTCCAGAGCCCTCACAGTATCCCCACCAATACTAGTCCCTGCGGCTCCCCCCTGAGGAGCATTTCACAGGCTCCTGATGCATGTAACACAGTCTCTCGGTGATTCCAGCAACTGCAATGGTTCCCCCTATGCCTTGCAGTGATTCCAGCTACAGGCAGGCTCTTCCTGTGGATGGGCTCCTCGGTCCTCAGAGGCCTAGACGGCAGGACAAACCCCATCTCATAGATGAGGGAAATGAAGCCCAAGAGAAGCAAGAGTTCCTCAAACAAGATTTCCTCATCCAGCCTGTGATGTGCTGCTGAAAGCAGCTCATACTTCTGTGCACGCTTGGGCCCCTCACTCCCATCCATGGCTCCCTACTGCCTGTGGAGTCTTTCCTTCAGGCTGTGAGAACCATCAGTCCCTGCTTTGCTTCCCTGTGTCAATAATTTCTCCTTTCTCCTCGTGCCCCAAGTTCAGGGCAAGCCAAATCCATAGCATGTCTCAAAAGCCCCCAAGATGGTTCCCAGGCTGTTGTTGCAGCCTGGAAGGCACCCACATCCCCCCAGCCCTGCCCACCCCTCTCGGAGCTCACAGTCAGCTCTCGGGGAAGCTTCCTTGCACTCGGATGCCAGCAGGGGGACCCCACTCAGTGTTTGTCCAGGATGCCCATGGCTCTATGCTAGGTCTGGGTTCCTTCCTCTGGGAGATGGGATGATAGGTACCATCCTATAATCTAGGTGAAGAACAGGGAGGGAGAAAGGGCCCCAGGGCCTTTTCTGTGGTGCAGGGGTGGTCAGTCTCAAGCAAGACTGTTCTCAGGTAAGCCTGTTTTAGAGGCAGGACTGTGAGTCTGTCGGTGGGGAGAGGCCACAGTGGGCTTTTGCAGTTGTGCTGAGGTCTGAGGGCTCTAGCTATGGAGACGATATGAATAGATGACTAGTGTGCGTCCCCCATCTTCCCCGGACCTCAGTGTACTCAGCTGTGTGTAGCTCTCAGGTTGGAGATCAAGCTCGAGGCCTGTGCTCCCTGAGGAGGCCTGTGCTCCCTGAGGAGGCCTGTGCTTTCCTGTGCAGAGCCTCTCCCTTTGGTTCATGACCACCTCCCCTGACTAGTCCCCATATTATCTGCCCCTCTCCTTAGTCACAGGACTCACTTTGAGTCTTCATAACCAGTCCGATTGTTACCCCATTTTCCAGAAAATGGAAACCAAGGTGTAGAAGTCAAGAGGCTGATCCAGGCTCCCCTCTGCCCTGCACCTAGCCCTGCAGAGATGGGTCCTGGCAGGGTGCAGAAGGGGAGGAGCAGACCCCCCCTCTCACAGCCCCAACCTTTCAGATCGCAGCTCAGGAGCTGTCAGACAACCGCGTCATCACGCTGAGCCTGGCCGGCAGGAAGCTGGATAAGAAGGTAAGCCAGGCAAGGAGGCCTTCCAGCAACAGGGCGCACTGCCATTGGGAAGGAGGTGAATTGTGACTGGACACCCTCTTGTTGTGGCCCCCTTTTCACACTCCCCGACTCCGCTGTGACCTTCCAGGGTCCAGATTCTTGCCCTTCCCCCTCCTCTCCTTAGGCCACCTGGTTAGACCAGACCCTTCTGCTTTTCTCAGCTTTATGAATTTTCTCCTTTTCCAGTGCTGAGGATGGGACCCAGGACCTCACATCCGCTAGGCCAGGGCTCTGCCATGGAGCCACAGAGCTGGGTATCCTCCCATCTCGGGCCCACTGTGCTCTCTTCTCTCTGCCTGAGACCCTCTTCTGTGAACATTGCCCTGGCGCCCCTCCTGCATCCTAACTGTCCTTCTGTAACTCCCTCCTTGAGCCCTCTTGGGGACAGAAGTGACAGTGGCCTCCAGTTGCCTGTCTCCTGGATGCACACTGTTTCACTCTGTCCCCTGCACTCCCATGTAACTTCTTCAGAGTGCCATTCTTTTTAACTTACATGAATGGATTTCTAGATGCCTTCATGCCCTTTGGTGACAGGCATTGTGGGTTTATTTATTTACCACATTTGGAGGGGTCCACAGAGCTATGGAACACAACGGTCCGAGAACAGCTTGTAGAGTGAGCTCTTCTCCGTCCACCATGTGGGTTCCAGTCACCAGGCTTGATGGCAAGCAGCACCCTTTGCTAAACCATGACACTGGCCTGCGCTGTAGTTTTAGGGCTGTGGTCTCTCTGATGTCCTTGTGTCTGGCCTTTTGACAGGCATGGCCTTCTTGGAGCTGTATGCTGCTGTAGCTTCTCCACTCAAGGCATGGGGTCTCTAGAACACAGAACCCTTGCCTCAGTGTGGGGGTTTCTCATTTTTCAGGCCTCTGGCTGCAGCTCAGAGAGGTTGGGGGGGGGACAGACTGGCTGCACTGTAGCTCTCCCCAGCCCCGGATCAGGTGGCTGGGCTACACTCCAGCCCCCCTGAATCTGCTAGGGCCATTCCTCTCACGCATGCCCTGCTCCCCCCCAGGACCTCTTCGGGAAGTCAGACCCGTTTCTTGAATTTTACAAGCCAGGGGATGATGGCAAATGGATGCTAGTCCATAGGACCGAGGTAGGTAAAAGGAGCCATTAGGGGTGGGGTGGGGGCATCTCAAGACTTTTTGATTCATCAAGCTGACAGTAGGGGGCAGCCTGTGCTGCCCCAGCCATGTAGATCCCACCAAAAGGGCCGCAGGAACATTGGCTTCCAAAGTTGGAAGCTTGGCTATGGGTTTGCCCATCTTTTCACATCCGTCTCTAATGGGCGCTAATGAGTCTGTGAGCATTCTGCTCCTCTCTGCCTCCCAGGTGATCAAGTACACTCTGGACCCTGTGTGGAAGCCGTTCACTGTGCCATTGGTGTCCTTGTGTGATGGGGACATGGAGAAGCCCATCCAGGTTAGTGACTCTGGGGCCATGTTCCCCACCCTGCCAACCCCACCTTCTGTTCCACCCCAACGAGGCTCCTGGTATACACATTGAAACTGGGAAGAGCCCCTTCTTATGAGAAGGTAGGGGCTCTAGGGTCAAGGCCTGGATCTGCCTGACCCTCAGGACTTGGGCAGGATCCCCACCCCCAAGAGCCCTGCTATGTAAGGACTGCAGAGTTGCTGGATAGGATTGCAGAGGGTCCTGGCCTGGCCCAAGGAGGAACAGATGCCAGGTGGGTAGGGTAACCAGCACACCTTTCATCTCTGGGTAACTTCAACCTGCTTTTCCAGCAACCCTGGAAAGTTTCCTGTAGGAGGCAGCTCAGGAACCCCAGAGAGACCAGACCGCAGGAGGGAATGCCCCACACAATAGACATGAGGTTTGCTTGGGTGGGAACAGGCTGAGAGTGCAACCTGGGACAGCTCTGGGGTGACCATGCTGCACCTGTCCCAGGTTATGTGCTATGACTACGACAGTAATGGAGGTCACGACTTCATTGGCGAGTTCCAAACCTCTGTGCTGCAGATGAATGAGGCTCGGGATGGCGTCCCGGTAAGATGGGGGTGTGTGCTGTGATTGCTGGGTCCCAGCAGTGACTGCAGAGAAGTCCAGGACGTTGACCCCAGCACATAGGTGCTCCTCTTCTGCCTCTGTGACCTTGAGCAAGACAGTCTCCCTGAGCCTCAGTTTCTCCTTCTGTCTATGGGGTAGAGGTTCAGGGTGTGGATGAAGAGAGAACAACCCCCAAAGCCTGGGCACCCAGAAGGTAGTCTGCAGGAGGCCACCCAGGGAGCCTCTCTGGGGAGGCACCTGGCCCTGGGTCTAGGTTGTAGAGGCCCTGGGAGAATGGGGTCTTGAGATCCCCCAACTGAGCTTCCCTTCCTTCCCACGGTGCCAGCTGGAGATGGAGTGCATCAACCCCAAAAAGCAGAGGAAGAAGAAGAGTTACAAGAACTCGGGTATCATTATCCTGAGATCGTGCAAGGTGAGCTGAGGTTACACAGAAGACTTGGTCTCCTTGTCTGAAGAATGGGTGTGTCCAAAGGTAGAGCATGCTGTGGCTTCGTCTCCTGTCCCCTTCCTGTACAGAGCCAGGAAGGGTGTGAGCTGATTTCCCAGGTGATTTTTCTAGCTGGGAACCACTTCTGCCTACCCTAGAGGCTTATTCTGTACACTTGGGGCAGAGGCTGGGACTGAGTGCCCTGGCTTCTGGCATCAGTGAGGACTCAGGCAGCTATGCTTTCCCTGGTAGAAATGAGGCCATTACAACTCAGAACACTGTGGTCAAGCCATGTTGGCAGACAGGACAGTAAGGAAGGCAGCTTGAGTGGACAAGTGCTCCTGGCTCGGCCTGAGGTACAGGAGACTATGGCTTTGCTGCCTGCTGAGCCCCCCCATCCTAGTCACATCCTAGCCCAGATTGTCATAGGGTCACAGGGGCCTTTTGTGGCAGCGCCTCAGACAGTGCTCTGTCAATGCCAAGCATGATTTTGGAGCTGGTCCCTGCCAAGAATGGCACCCATGCTCTGGGTTCCTCATCCGCTCATGGCCTTTCCTAGAGAGATCTGGAGTCTGTTGTGATCAGAGCAGGCTCAGCTGCTGCCTCTGGCCTTCTCCTGAGGCTCCAGGACACAAGCACCAACTCCTGCAGGGACATCCATAGCCAAACCAGGATCCACTGACTCACCCATTCTTCCAGATACACCGGAACTACTCATTCCTGGACTACATCCTGGGAGGCTGCCAGCTCATGTTCACCGTAAGCCCCTCCCCGCCACCAGCTCACCCATGGTCTTCCCTCAGGGCTCAGGCCTCTGCCACAGCATCACGGATGTGTGACAGACTTTAGTAAGGACTTCCTTCGGGCAAGGGATGCAACTGACTTCAGAGGAGAAGGCATAGGGAGTGTGTCTTGGTGGGCAGGCTGAGTCAGGCTTGGCTGGGGGCAGAGCAGGGCCCAGGCCCTCCCACTCCCCTTACCAACCCCCTCTATAGAGGAGAAAGGTCAGCTCCTCCCACTGGCCCGGAGGGTTCCACCGTCCCCTTGCTCCTGCCTTCTCTTCCATTCACTTGGGCCACACCTCTGTTCCTGGCAGTTCTCTGCCCACCCCAGGGCTTTGCACAGTTCCCTCTGCCACCTTTGCCAACCTCCCCTGGTGCTTTCTGTCCTCTGACACATCTGGCGTTCATTGTCTTGTCTGAAAGCATCCGAAGAATTTTCCACTCATCCGCATTTGTCCCTCTCCTGGGCTGGAAGGGCCATGAACTTGAACCCTCTCTATTTTCCTTCTCCTCCTTCCTCAGCTTGTCCCATAGTCCCTGGCATATAGTGAGCACTGGACTGTCACTTGTTTACAAGAGGAAAGGCCCCTTTGCCTGTTTTTGTAGTGCAAGCTCCAAATGGCTCCTGCGCCTCATCTCAGGGCTGCCAGCCTTCCCTGCATGGGTGGCATGGGAGCAGAAGAGTAACAACCAAACAGTTTGCAGGTTCCAGACGTTATCCTGACAGTGGGGGCTGCTAAATGTGTAGACTTTCTGTGTCCACTAGGCCCTCCTAGTTCCTGAGGCTGTGTTGGGGATCTGGAGTGACTGGCCATACTGCTTGGCATTTTTTTACTCCTTCTGCAGGTTGGAATAGACTTCACAGCCTCCAACGGGAATCCCCTCGATCCTTCTTCTCTGCACTATATCAATCCCATGGGCACCAATGAATACCTGTCAGCCATCTGGGCGGTGGGACAGATCATCCAGGACTATGACAGGTACGCTTTGAGATGACTCTGAAGGTCAGCTGGTGTCCCTTCAGACTGGGACGCTCAGCTTGTCAGAGCTAGAAGGGACCCAGGGATCTGCAAACCTAGGAACGGTGAGCAAGAGGCATATACAGTTATTGTCCCTTCCAGTCCCCGTGGCAGACATTGCCCATCGATTCCTGTACTCTTACCTGCCAAGCCTGGGTTCAAACTGGAATCTTTCTATACGTGATGTACCAATTATCTAGTAAGCAAATGAGTTAGGATGGAAGATGAAGCTAAGTTGCTACAGTGCAGTTACTGCTTTCACAGCTGGGGGGTTTGGGCCTGGGTGGGACTTAGTAAGTGCCCAACCAGCACTCAGCACTCGGGAGACAGAGGCAGGCTGACCTATGTAAGTTCAAGGTCAACTGGGTGCTACCGATGTGAGTTTTAGGCCAGCCAGGGATCCATAGTGAGACCCTGGCTTTTGTTCGCTTGTTTGTTTTGTTTCGTTTTTTAAGAATGTGTCTGAGTGAACCCAGCCGAGGACTAGGGCCTAGATGGCCCAGTTTCAGGGCATCGGGCTTAAAGGGTGGCTGTGCTCCCAGGCCACACACAACATGCAGAGCAAGGAAGGCTTCATGGTCAGGTGGAAGACCCTGATGCCCACCAGATCACTCATGCCCTCCATTGGCCCTCAGGCTCAGCAGAACCCCAGGGGGCAGCTGGGAATCTGCCTCCCTTTCGCCATCTCCTTTAACTGGTCTCCCTGCTCTGTCCTGGGCTCCATCAGTTCGCGTTCTGCACAGCAGCCAGAGTGTCTTTGATATAAATGTTAAACGAGTAGACAAACAAGACACTGTCCTTACCCGGGAGCTCGTTAGAAGAATCATTGGGATTTGAAGACATCTGTTTACATATGAGGCAGAAGTCATGGGAGCACCAAAGGCATTATGGGGTCTCAAGAACTCATCAATGGCCCTTAAAGAGAAGTAGCTGTTTTGGTTGGGCCTTGGCGGATGAGGAGGAGTTTGTTAAGGAAAACAGATTTGGGGAGGGCTGTTTGAAATGGCGCATCACGGCTGACGTTGAGACAGGGTGTCCTATATGTGTGAGGAACTGTGAGAGGCCAGGGCTGGATGTGGCTTTCAGGGACAGGAGGAAGGTAAAACTAGGCTCTGGGGCTAGTGGAGGTAGGCCATGGTTATCATTTTAGGAGTGTGCCCCCCCCAATTGTAAACAGGAAGTTGGAAGCATCCTTTTGCTTCCACTGTGATCTTAGGGTGCTTTTAGGCCCACTGGTTAAAATTTAACAATGTCTGCTGTGTCAAGCCATGTTCAACTGCCACCCAAAGGTGAACTTAGGCTTGGGCTTAGAGGGGACTAACTCTGGGGGGGGGGTTCTGCTCTCTGTTCCTGGAGTGCATAAGGTACACAAGGCTGTGGACCAGAGGAGGAGGGTGTGGTGTGGTAGGGGCGGGTGTGTGTGTGTGGCTGGGAGGGCTGCCCAAATGTCACACATGTTCTCTCTGTCTGCTCAGTGATAAGATGTTCCCTGCTCTGGGGTTTGGGGCCCAGTTACCTCCAGACTGGAAGGTGAGTGGCATGGACGCTACCTCCTTTGGTGGAGATGGGATTGGGGCCGGGGCAGAATGGGGTGGAGGGCGCCGGGTTCCCTCTGCCATGCACTTAGCCCAGACTACACTTGTGTCTTAGTCCTATACCTCTGTGAGTGAGGCTAAGAGCCCAGCAGAGGATGGTCTGGAATGCAAGGCAGAGAGAGGGGTAGACACCTGCTGCAGGGCCAAGATCCACTCTGGGTGAAATGGAGAGGCCAGGCACACAGAGTTGGTCAGGAATGCAGGACTGAGTGGGGGGGTGGGGGTGGAAGGTAGGAACAGGGGAGCAGATCAGGGAGAAGTCACAGCATGGAAATCAGGAAAGGCAAAGGGTCAGGGAGCAGTGCTTGTTGGCTCTTGGAACGCTTTGCAGGCAACTCTACCTGATGGCTAGCTTCATTGAATTCTTACACAAGCTGTAGAGGTCAGCTGTGGTCCCTCTTTCACTGTGGAGGAGGCTGGCAAAGGGGGTTCAGGGAGAAAAGAGTACCCAGCGGTCTGAGTCACAGGGCGGGGAGAAGGGACCCTCAGCCTCTTTGACTCTAGTGGATGGAAATAGTGGGAGACTTGTTAGACATGGGATGAGCAATAGAGTTTACAAAGTACCAGGGAGAGAGGAGGGCCAAGGCAGGCAGGTCTCAGGTGCTGGAAAGGAGACAGAGGAGGAGAAAGAGAGCCTAGATGTCCATGGAGTGGCTTTGGTGGAGGGCAGATAAGGACCTCACATGTGGCCGGAGGAAACTCTGGGTGGCCCAGCTTGGGAAGTCACTGAGAACACAGGCCACAGAGCGGGAGAGCTTCTGCAGCCAGAGCCATAGAACACTATCCCATTTCACAGATGGAACAGCCAAGGCTCAGGGCTTTAATATGGCTTGCCTGAGGTTATCTTCACCCCAGGGGCCTGTGCTCCAGGTGGGCAGATGGACTCTAGGATCATGTCCAAATCTGTTGCTTCCTAGAGGAGGAGCCTGTGGGGATGGCAGGCATGCCAGCTCAGCCAGTTCCCCTTCTAGTCTGCTCCGCTGTGCTACACACCTCCCATCGTCTCAGCTCACCTCAGGGCTCACCTAGAGCATCCGAGTGCCTCTGGATCTGACACAGGAACAATAGGCATCCTAGCCCTGAACAGTGTGAGGCAGGAGTGTGAATGCTTGCCCGGGGATTCAGGCTGGGGCTCTGGGCAAACATAGATGCCACAGTAGGGGAAGGAGGAGTCAGTGGCCAGGCCCAGCAAGAGCTTGTTGCTAGGACAACAGCCAGCTTCCAAAGAACTCAGCTGAATGAGATATTTCTTGAGCAAAAGCCTTGGAAATGTCACAGGGTAATACTGGGAGTGCTGGGCTTTGGCCAGGCTAAGTACCCAGTGGACTCTAAGCAGCCAGGTGCACTGCAGGAGTATACCAGACCTGGCCCTCCTGGGCCTTCATTCTGTCATTCTGCCACCTGACCCATCCTATGAACCTGCCTTCCTCTCTTCCTTTCCCATGTGCCCCTTACCTTTGACTACTTCTCCTTGGCTCCCTCCTGCCACCATGTCCCACCTGGTGCTCCTGCTCCCTGGGAGCCCTGGCCTACCTCGTCCACACTCACGTGGGGGTTGGCTGTCTGCCCTGGCACTGTCCTCACAGCACCCAGTCATTTACTCGTGCTCTCTGTGTGGAAGCACCTGGTTCTCTCCTGCTGTGCTAGTTCCTGGAACACAGTTGGTGTGAAGCCCTCGTTTGTGACAGAGTGGATCTGGGACCCAGCCTAGTGGCTCAGCAGGTGCTGGAGCAGACATGGCTTGGCTCTAGAGTTTGAGAGGCCAGCTATTTTTTTTAAAGATTTACTTTATTTTTAATTATGTATTTGTGTCAGACGGGGAGTCCATACATGTGATTGTAGGGGCTCGCAGGGGCCAAAGTCATCTACAGTTGGAGTTACAGGTGTTTGTGAGCCGCTAGATATAGATGCTGGGAACTGAACTCGGGTCCTCTGCAAGAGCAGCTTTATCCCTAAGCCCACTCTCCAACCCCAGGCTGGGAGCCAGGACTTGTGACAGGGATGCAGGATCAGGCCTTGGGTCACTGCATAGCTTATGTGTGACCCACTCAGCTCCATTGCAAGGTCTGATTCCCTCAGCCAATCCCAGTTGTATGAGGTGTGAGGTAGACTTCTGTTTAACACCCTGCCTGGTGCTAAGATTGGAAAAGCCTTCAACGCCCAAACAAGTAGCTCCCCAAATGGAAAGAGCTAACAGGGGCATTCCTAGTGTTCCAGGGTCCCACTGCCCTTGGAGCCATCTATGTCCCATTCAGGTCTCTTGGCAAGGGAGGTACACAGTATCCTGGACACTCCCACCCCCCCGCCACCGTGAAGAACTGGCATGTAAGGTCTCAGTTTCACCATTATGAAGCAAGGGAGGCAGATGTGGGATCAGTAACCTAGACAGATATGGCAGAGTAAGAGAGTAAACCCCCAGAAGTGCTGTGGGCACTCCTTCAGCCAATAGCCTTTAAGAGACCATGCAAATAAGAGACCACACCTAAGTGGGCTGGTATCTTAAAGGCTATTGGCTGAAGGCATTCCCACAGCACAGAGGGGGCTGGCCTCGATGTGGGCAGGATGCTGCCTCTCAGCCTGTCTTCTGCTTTCTAGGTGTCCCATGAGTTTGCCATCAACTTCAACCCCACCAACCCTTTCTGCTCAGGTGAGTGTGGGCCCTGCCTGCAGAAGAAGCGGGCAGAGGGAGGGGACAGGATTCCAGTGTCTGTCCTTCCTATGTCCTCCCTGTCCTGCTTACTCAGAGGGGCAGCTGAGAGGAGTGTGGAGTCCTACAGTCCTGAGTTCAAGGACAGCTGCCGCCTGTGCCTGGCAAAGCCTTGTAGAAGTCCCTGCACCTCTCTGAGCCTTTACCCCCTTTCTGGCCCCAGGGAGGTGTGATACCTGTTTATCTCATTCCTTGGGTGAATGGGGAAGTAGATGAGAATTGGGGGGACAGGTAGCAGAGCAGTGTGTAGTCTAGGAAGGCATCATTACACTCCTGCCTGCCCCTCTCCCTTGATGGCCAAAGATGGACAGTGGCCTGGCAGGGAGGTGACAGGAGGCGATGGTAGTTCAGCTCCACCCCTCCCCCACGTGTAGCTCAAGACAGTTCAGAAACCGAGAGGAGAGAGGATGCTGGAGGGAATGAAAGGGCATCCTCTCTCTTTGGGGAATCCCAAGGCTGGGCCAGGATGAACTCCACAGAGAAGGAAGTCCCCCATGTCACTAGGGCTGTAGCTATGATTTGGGAATAGAGGGTGTCCCTTGGCCATAAGTGGTGGCCAGTGCTCCTGCGCTCTGGTTTAGTACAGGTCCTCAAAGACATGTGTAAATTTAGGTTGGTCCATGTCAGCCCTGGCCAGAAACCTTCTGGCCAGGAGCATAGCATTGTGGAGTGTTGGCTGGTCATGATTGTAAGGAGCTGTTCAAGCCCAGCCCCCACCAAAGCAGCTGCCAAGAATGTCCAGAATGGACCTTCAGATAGTTCTCTGTGTCACCTGCTTGCCTGGCCCCTTCTTTGTCGTTCACCCACTAAGAGAGGCTCAGAAAGCTTAAACAGATCACCCCAGGCCTACACTCAGGCCTGAGTTTCAGAGCCAGGCACTCTGGGACCTTAGCCCTGCCCTTGAGAGTTTCCTGTTTCAAGACCACGCTGGCAATGGCAGGGATGTTCTAGGGGAGCATGAAGTAGATGCTTTGTCAGCAGCAGGGTAAGGATGGGAGCCCAGAGGCACTGGGCTGACCCAGGTCATCTTCTGCAGGTGTGGATGGCATTGCCCAGGCGTACTCAGCCTGCCTGCCCCATATCCGCTTCTATGGTCCCACAAACTTCTCCCCTATCGTTAACCACGTGGCCCGGTTTGCAGCCCAGGCCACACAGCAGCAGACGGCAACGGTAAGTAGACAGCAAGGGCGTGTGCATGCCGGGATGAGGCTAGCAGTGGCTGGCACCCTGCCCAACAGGAGGGAGATCTGATTGGGATGTGTGCTCTTATCTTCAGCCAGGATGGGGCTAGAGAGGAAGATATTTCACCTCCCCTGGTTCCCTGGTCAGGTGAGATGCAGACTCTCTAGGCTGCTGTCCATCTGGTTCTGAGGCTGAATAAACCCAGTGTGATGGACCTTGCTTCCTGGAGCCCTACTCGGGAAAGCAGTGCCATTGGAGCATTGCAGGAAGTCAGATTTGTGATCCCCTACTCATCTTGTCCCTTCCACAGGGCCAGATGACAGTTCTTCCACACAGGCTCTTCCCCACACTGCATGGCGACTCACTGGCCCCGCACGGCCATCTCCTTTTGGTCTGACTCCATCGTGCCATTCTCGCCTCTGTTGCAACTTAGCAGCCTCTTGGCCCCAGGTTCCGCACCTGTCGGTTCTAGATTCGGCCACATGGGCCAGGGCTCTCTGCACTCAATTCACTATAGACCCTAAGCCTGGCACAGTGCCTCGTGGGTGACAGGAACACAGTGCTCTGTAGATAGGTGGAATTAGGTCTGTGAGACCGTGCCGCTAGTCTATCCCGAAGGGAAGACTCTCCACTATGAAGAAGGGGCCCGCTGTCCGACTGTTCAGAGGAAGGAGGCACCTGGTCATTGGGGAAGCAGAGGTTGGCTTTCCTGAAGTAGAAGCAGAGAGAAAAGGGAGGTAAGAGCTGAGAGGAGGACACAGGGCTGGCTCTGGGAAGAACTGGGTCTGTCCTAACTGTCTCTGAGGCAGATAAGGCTCTGGGGAGGAGGCCCGTCCCAGTCATGTGCTCTACGCCTCTTTCCGTGTGCCTAGAGCAGATCAGCATCTGTTTGTGTCACAGAGGGTCATGCCAGACTGCCCAAGGAGGTCAGCATTTGATAACCCCACGCAAGGCCTTGACGAGTGGAGTACGGGGAACCACGTCTCAGGAAAGCAGGAATGGTATCCACAAAGCGCTGAGGGAGGGACCGCCAGGAAGGGGCTAGTGGTCTGTACTGTGCGTTAGGTGAGTCTCTCAGTTTAGCCCCCGTCCGTCCATGGCAGCTGAGAACTCTGATTCCCGCTTCTCTTTAAGCCCATTTCCTCTGATGCGGTGGGAGTGCTGACCCCTGTGGTGATGTAAGATGGGGTGACCAGAATGGACAGTAACTCCGTGAGGCCTGGCGGGGACCGTGTTTTGTTGTTGTTCTTTAGTTGCTGGGGGTTCTGAGATACGATAGCTTGGACAGGGCAGAATGGGGGCATCCTTCAGCTTCATCACCCTCTTATGAGGGTGACAAGCTTGGTGCCAACAAGGCTGTTGGCTACGTGAGTCTTAGAAAGGAATGAAAACGGGCCTGCTTTCTTCTTCTTCTTCGGGAAAAACCATCTGGGCAGGGAACACGAGCACATTCCAGCAGTGTGCCCGGCCCCTGCCCCTGCCGTACCTGCTGCCAGCCAGGGGTCAGCTGAGCAGGAGACATGCGGCTTCATGACTGAGGAGCTCCAGGTCTGCTAGGGTCTTGTCCACTCCTCTTCCCCTGTGAGAGCCTCACCTTTGTTTTGTGTCTGCACTCAGACACCTGCTCTGACTCCTCTGGAATCAGTCCCATTTGGTCTTACTTGCTATTGCAAGCCACCCTTCCTGGCTTCCTGGGTAGCCTGTTACCCTTCAGGCCTTGTGACTTCAGATGGTGCCTAAGCATCTCTAACTGAGAGAGTAGGGCCCGGAGTCTCTACTGCTCCTCCCACTCTGAGGCCCAGGAGTAGATACAGACTTCTCCACCACTTGCCTCCACCCTCTCCACCAAAGGAGGTGAGTAGGGCTGTGGGGTGGCTCAAGCTCAGGGGGAAAGAACCTAGTTCGAGCCTCATCTCCCTCACTTTCTGGTTGTGCTACTCAGGCAGGTAGTTGAAGCTCTCTGAGCTTGGTTTTTCTCATCCAGCACTTTCCTTGTGTAAGTGCCATAGGGATTCAACCAAATGCGCATGTGCATTGTTCAGCCTAGAGCCTGGCACACGCTATGTGTTGGTTATGGGAATGTCGGAGGGCACTGCTCAGGCTAGCATTTGGTAATGCTGTGCACCGTGAGGCACAGGATGGAAGTAACTGGAGGGCTAGCTGCTGCTTTTGTTTAGCCGTGTTTTGGTGCATGGGAATCTGGTGTGACTTCACCCTCCCTGTCCCTCACATCTGCACACACAGCACATACATATGTAGGAAATGGAGAGCAGGTGGCGGTGTCTCCAGCAGGCCTCGCTCTTCCATTCATTTGGTCCACGTGTCTTTTCTGAGCATTGCTGTGCAACCTCAAGGACACCTGGATAAGTGAGGTCCAGCTTATAGGCTAGCGGGAGTGGGAGGCCACAGCAACAATGCAGTATGACCAAGCCTCTGATGGCTGCAGTACAGGACCATACAGATGGTACCTAACTGACAGCGGACACAGGGAAAGGTTGATGCTTAGAAGGGGATGTCCAGACTTAGACTTGAGAGACTCTTAAGAGTTAGCTTCCTGGGGTTATATCTGTGCATGTATATGCATGTGTGTGTGTATAATGGCCCAGCAAAGGGAACAGCATGTGCAAAGGCATGTGTGCGTATAGTGGATAGAAGGAGACTGTGATAGCGCAGGCAAGGTTGAGAAGGCTGGCTATCTCCCATAGGACCTTGGAAGCCATCAGGCACTCTGCGTGGTTTCTTCCTGAGGGCAATGGGGGAGCCACTGGAGGGTAATGAGCAGGTTTGAGTGGCCTGAAAGTGGCCTCTGCATTGGTCAGTAAGGCCTTGTCTTTTGTGACATCTGGTTGGTGGCCTAGGCATCCAGTGTCAGATGGAGTACAGGCAGCAGGCAGCCCCCTAAGAATGTCTCTTACTCCCATCTCAGGGCCTTTGGCAGCCAATTTTTCAGAAACTACCAACCTCCCCAGACTCTGCCTGGAACTGTTGTGGTCATGTCTGTTTATCATGAACCCAGTCATCGGGGCATTAGGAGAAGCGGCTGTGCACAGTCCTAGCCCCAATGCATGCCTGGAATCGGCAAGAGATGCTCTACTCTTTGACTGTACTGGGAGTTGGCTTGGGGACTCTATTTGATGACATACTACTGGAGGCCTGCATTGGATTCCAGGTCCCTGACATGCAGTGTGTGCTGGGTTGTCAGGGGCACCTAGGGTGCAGGGAAGGAGTGTGTGGAGGGACCTCCTGTGGAATCATCGCTGGCCATGGAAGCAGAGGGCACATTTACTTGGGACAGAGGATTCGACACTCACTTAAGAGCTGTGGCTAGGAAGATCAGAAGGGTCCAGCACAGTAGGGAAACCAGGACTTCAGAATCCCTTTCTACCCCTTCTACGCCATTCTCTCCCTCCACAGCCTTTTGATTTGCTCGGGGGACCTGTGGAGGTGGTGGTAGACCTCTGAAGCTCCAGTTTATGACCCTGGCTTTGTCCAGGCTGTGGCACCCAGGAGTGAAGGTTTATAGCCAGGCTTCTGGACTTTGCCCTAGGTCACTGTCCCAATCACTCACTCTCCAGTCGCAGGTTAATGGGTGACAAGGTAGCTTTTTCCTGGCAGGTTCACAGTGCCCACCTACCAATACAGTGGGTGGCAGAGGACAGCATGGAAGGAGCCCCAACTTTGTGGTCAGGAGAACCAGTCGGTTACCTGTTAACAGGACCGTAACAAGCCATTGAATCCCTCTGAGCCTTCTGATGGTGTCTAAGCCAGACTCAGTTAGGTTGTCTGCTAAAGGTCCTACGTTTTCAGGAACCTCTTACCCACCCTACTGTACCCACAGTCTAGCAGGAGCCCAGGCCCTGATTTTCTGCACTCAGATCCTTGGGGAGGAAGACAGCAGACTACACAGAGAGCAAGAGGACCACAGAAGTTGGGGGCACATGTCAGAGCTGGATGAGGCTTGAAGTCAAGTGCTACCTTTGACTGAGCAGCCAATTAGACCTTTGTCAGGCCTCTTCCTGCCTAAGTATCCCAAGACTATTGCCCTGAACTGCCTGGGAGGTAAGGTTAATGTGGATGAAAAGCCAGCTAGGGAAGAGACCCTGAAGCAGCCATTGGCAGCAGCAGGGAAAGGGTCTAGGTGGACTGATAAAACCAGGCCTAGGGGCTGGCATCCGCAGCAGTCTGCTGTGTAGTTCAGGCTACTATCTCCATGGCGACAACTATCCCCAGCCTGGGGATTGGTGTCTTAAAGACACAGTATTGGAGCTGGGGTGAGGAGGGTAGGGCCAGTGTCTGCACCAGCCCACCACACCCTGATCCGCAGTTTGTACTTTGGGACAGAAGAAGAAGCAGGTTTGTATCGTCTGCAAGCTGCACAGCTTTGCTAGGTGCGAAGGTGGCTCTGTGCCCACCTGGGTCATCTCTGCCCTCCCTGAACATCATGGCTTTCCCTCTGGCAACCAGGAGTCAGACTAGAGGACAAAAGCCCCCAACAGTGAATCAGGACCCTGATCCTCTGTTTATCCCATGGGCAGGGCAGAATACTGAATTCCTAACAGGGCTCCAAGATGGCCAGGACAGGGCTGAGCTGAAAGTAAGGTACCAGCCAACTCCAAGTCCGAGGCCCATTTGTTGGACTGTCCTGTGAATTTTCAGAATGTCATCTATCCTCTCCTTACTAAATCATCCTTTTTCATTCTCAGATTACCCATGTTCACTATTTAATATATCCTAACTGAAATCACTTATCAAAAACTCACATCGCTATATGAAAGTTTGGTATCACTTACCATAAGCAGAGGGTAGCAGGGAGACACAGAGCAAACTGTACAATGGTGTTAGGGTCTGGCTGGAGCCCATGCTGCCTAAAGCCTTGAGCTTCCTACCTTCTGTTGATGAAGAGGGTCCATGAAAGCCAGAGGCCTAAGACATCAGTCTGCCCCAAGGCTGCCTCCTGGGCACCGTGTATAGAAGAGGGTGACCGCTTTACACCTGCTCCTCCTGACCCAGTTCCAACACTACAACCTCGACGTGACCCTGATCCACATCCTAGAAGTGATGGCCCAAATAACCTGTGCTTAGCCCCTGCAGGTGTCTCCATCTGTGCTAAGTATTGAGTTAACAGAGTACAAGTATTCCTGCCCACAAAGACAGAGGAGGTAGGCCAACCCCAGAGGCTTGTAGGCTAGCATGTGTTCTTGGGCAAGCCTGGGCCTGTCAGGCAGCTGACAGGACAGCTCTGAGCAGTAATTCTCAGCTTAGAGATGATGAAACTGACGTACAGGGGATTAAGCCTCAGTGGCCCGGAGCTATACTGCATAGCAACTGGCAAAGGCTCAGAGCAGGAAGTGTCCCACTGAGTGGGCAGTTTGCCTTCTTCAGGCCTCAGGGATTCGGAAATGGGGGTGCCAGGGCCTCACTCTCTCATCACCTGGCTGACTCTTCCTTACAGCAGTACTTCATCCTCCTCATCATCACCGACGGGGTCATCAGCGACATGGAGGAGACACGGCACGCCGTGGTGCAGGCCTCCAAGCTGCCCATGTCTATTATCATTGTGGGTGTAGGCAATGCTGACTTTGCAGCCATGGAGTTTCTGGATGGGGACAACCGTAGACTGCGCTCACACACAGGCGAGGAGGCAGCCCGCGACATCGTGCAGTTTGTGCCCTTCCGAGAGTTCCGCAATGTGAGTGTGGGCCCCGGGCTGGGAAGGGCAGCAGCAGGGTCTGCCACAGAGCTCATGGTCCATGACAGCTCGTGGTCCATGACAGGTCAATCTCAGGTTCCTCCCCCTATACTGTTGGCTTCTGAGGGCCCACGACAAGCAGGTTGCTATTGTGTCACCCTTGCCCCAGAGGAGGCCATTGTGACACTTATTTCCACAAACCAAAGGAGCCCAGGAGTGGAACCTAATCCCGATTATGGCTCTAGGCAACGTCCTGGGTAAGAACTAGCCTGATGGACAGAACACTGAGGCCTGGTGAGGTGAGTGCAAGGCCCAGAGCTGGGGCTCCCTGCACTTTCCTCAACCAGCCCTTATTCTGCAAGTGGCAAGATGGAAACCGAGAAGCCCCTCCTCCTGTTAGCTTGGCTTTCTTTTCCAAAATATGGGGGAGGTTTAGTGATAGTGGTGGTAGCCAACCTCTTCCTAAAGTGGCACTGGCCTTATTCAGATGACCTGTGAGGAGGTCAGGGCTGGCAGAAGGCTCTTGAGATGCTTTGTCTTTTGGATGGATCTTTGGGTGGCATCGCACAAGGCTAGCCTAGGTTCTAACTGGGACCGATAATGCATCACATGGTGTTAGGTATGCCATGACCTTACTGAGCCTCAGTCCCCTCAGGTAAAGCCTGTGGGGGTGCTGGGGCTTAGATCCTGAGAACCAGGCTCGGCAAGTGGTGGTCCAGTGGTCATCACACATCTGCCTAGGATGATTGTGTGCCTTTCTCTGGCTTCCTAGGACAGATGTGGGGCATCGGTCATCTGTTGCTATATGAGGCAGCGACTTGACATTTGCTGTGCCTGGCTGCTCAGTAGTGGCCATTCACTGCTGCTTCTCATAGCCAAAATGTTTCCAGCTGAGTAGAAACAAGACTGGGGAGAACCATTTCTTTCCCCTAAATTCACCCTCTGAGGTCTTTCCCCAAACACCTCCAGCCTGCAAAGGAAGAGCACTTCCTCACTGAGGAAGTCATTGCTAGTGGTGGGGTTCGGCTGGGCTGTGCAGAGGGCCACTCATTTCAGATGGCCCTGCCCCTCAGCCCTGGGTACTCCACGACCCCCTGCTATCGACACAGCTCTAGTGAATCTCCCAACTTCTGCTCATTAATCCTCCTCCTCTTTCCTTTTCCTCCCCACCTGGACTCCACAGGCAGCAAAAGAAACTCTGGCCAAAGCGGTGTTGGCGGAGTTGCCTCAGCAAGTAGTGCAGTATTTCAAGCATAAAAACCTACCCCCCACCAACTCAGAGCCTGCCTGAGCCCATGCCCAGCAGCAGCATGCCAGCTGAGCCCCCAACCTTCCCCAGGATCATGCACGTTCACCCTGCTTCCTCGTGGGTGGCCTTTTTTACCAGTCCACATTTTTATTTTTTACAACCGGACCTCCACCAACGTCTCCCAGCCCAGCTGGGCTTCCTTTGTCAGAGTCAACTGATGATGCTTCCAGGACAAACCGGCTTCCTCTCTCCACCCTCCTACCACTCTAAGTATTGAATGTACTTTGTATAATTTTAGTGGGATTATTGTTATTAAAGAGAATAAAATTTTTACAATCATAACTGGCTTTTCCTAAGTAACCAGCTGCAATAAGGGACATGTCCCTAGTGCACACTTTGTATGGTGGCCTCCTCTGGTTCTATACTGTGACTGTGTTCCACTTGTTCCACTTGTACTTGTACACAGGGTACTAAAGGAGTCTCAGATGTCGCCTTCAGCTCCTTCCGTAGTGAGGGTCAGTGGGCATGCACCCATCTAGAAAAGGAAACCCTCCCTCTTCAAGAGTCAGTGTCATACTGCTACTTGGGGACATGCATTCCCTGTCAGCAGTAGTGATCCTGTGAAACTGGCACAGGACATGCCACCCTGCACACACTGTACAGACATGAAGAGACACCACACAGCACCTGTCTTCTTGTAGAGTTCTAGGCCTTTTGACAGGCTGTGATTGTAGTAGTGGATGTTTCTACCGAGCACCATGTTTCTAGCTCCCTGTACCAGCACTGTTCATGAACTTTTTACAGCCCAACCATGAGCCTGCAGAAACAGAAACACACCGTACCTACTAGACAGGCAGAATGTGGATGGAAGTGTGGCTGACCCCTGTGCATGCATATTCTACTACATCCAACATCTCCCTTAGCTCTGCAAGGGGCTTTCCCACCCAAGCTGCTAATGACCTTACACCGCTCCACTGACACGTAAGGCTCTGCCTTCTCCCCCAGGCTAGGCCTTCCTAGCTGCTGGAATTGGGCAGCAGTAGACAGGTCCCAATCTCGGGAGCCATGGTGTACATGGTGGGAGGAAGGAGCAAACTTCTGTGGCCACCAGATGCTCGTTTGAGACAGGGTCTCACTATGTAGCTCAGACTGTCCCGGAACTTACTATGTAAACCAGGCTGGTCTTGAACTCACAAAGATCATTCTGCTTGTCTCCTGGGAGCTCCCACCACACCCAGCTACTAACTGCTCATTTACCTCTGGCTTGGCCAATTAGGGAGTCTAGTGGTTATAGCTTCCAGGTAGGTGGCTGTGTACTGAAGAAGCTAAAGTCTCACGAGAAACACAGAAAGCCAGCCTTCAGGCATACATAAAAATCTGGTTCTGTCATGCAGCAGGCAATCACTGGGCTTCTGGGAGGTTGGGGTTCCTCTATAGAATGTACAGAAGGGCTGGCTTCAGAGTGCTTTTCCAGAATGAGAACTGTAGGTCTAGCAGCTTCAGTGGTGTCGCAGAAGCAGACTAGCAGTCTCCCATGGGGCTTTTCTGTGTCTCCGCCACAGCTGGGGCCAGGCCTGCCTGTTAAAGCTGTTCCAATTCCCTCTGAAACCATTCCTCTAGCAGGTGAGGGAACAATGCAAGCCCACAGCAGAGTCCTTAAGGTGTGACTGCAACCTGTGACTTCAAAGGTGTTTGCTGAGCACCAAGCACCAAAAGTACCTGCATTCCCTTCTAGAGTGTATAAGTAGGCTGGGCATGCCAGGATGCCAGGAAACCACCCAAGTCCAACCAGATGACTGCACTGCCACTGAGCGACTTGTTTTTCTGAAGGGGCCTAAGATGACAGCTTAGTCACATACCCACAGCAAGGACATTTGAGCCAAGGAACCCGGTGTGCCTAAGCAATTAACATTTAGCTAACTGGAGTAACGCAGAAGCTGGTGGAGCTGGCAACCAGATCTGACCCTTCCAACATGTTATTGTTCTAGCTACAACTGGGGAATGCCAGCGTCATACAAAACTGTATGCTGCACACTAATACACTCTGGACCCCTACCCAGGCATGAGAGGCACCTAATCTAGATAATCAGTTATCCCATAGGAAGCTGGGGTCTGGGCAGGTGAAGGGCCTCGTCTGCCTGTCTGCTGGTCACTATGGCTTATCTGTGGAGAGTGGAAAGAAGGTGCTCTCAAGAAGCTGGAACTGCTTGGCAAACCAAGCTTTTCTCTTAGGTGAGGAGGCCAAAAGGGGGGAATTCAGGAGCTGGGAAGTGGTAAGGACTGAAGTCAAACTCTGATAAGGTACCTGACTGAGGAGAGGGTGTTCCTGGGGATACCTCAGCCTGAGGAATGAGCTTTCTACCAGGTCCTGGGACCTCTGTCTAGGTCTAGTCACATCACGTGACTCAAATTCCAAGTCTCTTTCCTCCATTCCAAGTGGACAGTAGGCCTCAGGTGGACAAGCGACAGAAGTGACCGCGGTACTGCCACTAGTCAGGACAGTTCCGTGCCTCCCGGTTAGAGCAGGCAGACGAGCACTGCTGGCTTCTCCAAGTAGTCTCAGAACCCTAAGAACTGTGCCCCTGAGATAATCAACCCCAACCATCTTTTGTACTTTCTTACCTAACTGTAAAATCCCAGTATTAAGGCAGTAGTACATCTGGAGGGCCTGATGCCTACACCCTCCTCAGAGGCCCACACCTGCAGAAGCTCAAGTCCTGACTGTAAAATGACCTGTTTGCACATAAGCTACTCATGCCCTCACGTATACTTTCAGTCATTCCTAGCTTACTTACTTGATTTACATCAACTCAGGACGCCTACAGCAACGTAATATTCTAGACGTTGTTACACTCTCTTGTTTAGGGAATGAGAAAAGGATGCATATGTTCGGTGCAGAGGGACTCATCTGATCCCAGGGTAAAGTGGGGTTTCCTTCCACTTCTGCTCATTCTCTTCTTCTGTGGAGCCAACTGTTGGTCTGCCCTGGCTGCTTCCCCACAGAACTGGTGTTTCAATTACAGCCTCTACACCATTAGGCACAATGAACTACTGTTAAAAAAAAAAAATAGCCACTGGTGTGATTCAAGCTTGCCTGAGACACCAAAAGCAGAGGCCAGTCTACAGTTGGCACAGTGGCACTCATCAGTAATCCCAGCGTTCAGGAAGCTGAAGTAAGTTTGGAAGCCAGCTAGGGCTACATGGCAGACTAGGAAAAGAAACCTGGGTCTGTAGACTGTGCGGCACAGCCAGCTGCAAACGATGGGGGAGCTGGAAGCATCAGATGTGGTACGGAGTGACAGCTTGCACTGACAGGTTTAAAAATTGAAGTTAAGAGACAGTTTTAAACCTCACAGCCCTGTCACCTTTTCTCAACATCAACAGAGATCATGAGGCACTCCAGTGGCCTCTGAGAAATCAAGCCACATGAAACTGATGACTTTGATGTCTTGGTCTGCATCCTGAAATGGTTCAGGGTTCTGTGGGTGCAAGAACATGCTGCAGGAGTGACAGCGCAGTCACAGGAACAATGACACAAAGAGGCAGAAGGTGCTTGCAGTTTTACCTAAATGTCTTCTCAGGATGGAGCTGACGCTCCCGCACTGACAGAAAAGATTAGCACTGGGAGGCTCTGCAAAGGGTGGAAGCAATCACAGGCATCCACGATGGGTGAAGGAAAACCACCATCTGCTGGTGGGCACCAGTGTCAATACACTGAAAGGGGAAAGGAAGGGCTGGATGAGATCCAGGGCCCTCTCTGCCCACGTGAAAACTGAGGAGCTCCTCTGCCTGCCAGTGTGTCAGTGCCAACACATTCGGTGTGTCTCACTCGTCTCACACCCAGAGGAAGGAAGAAACAATGGATACTGGAACAGGGACTGAGAACTCAGGCTCATTCTGGAGCAGGCTCACAGACTGTTAGATGTATCTGTCTTCCAGCCCGAGTCCTGCACACCTGCTCCCACCCTCCTCCATGAGACAGAAACAGACAAGACCCGTGCGGCTCATGGCCCAGGAGCTGTTGTTTGGGAAGCCCGGGGACAGTATGGGGCGGGGGGTGGGGGTGGGCGTAGCGTGGATAAAGGAAAAGCACTGAGGCAGCATCTCAGGCTGGAAATACCTTCACTGTCAAAAGCTGCAGCTCTGTGTGTGCAAACAGCGGTGCCTCAGTGGAGTAGAGTACAGCCATAACAGGCATGTCCCACTAGTGTGCAGCCTGAGGATTCCAGAAACAGCGAGGCATTAGTCACCTCTTTAACACAGCTATCAGCAGTTACAGTTTCTGGCTATGATTCAGTAAATTTGCTTCTCTAATGTTTAGAATCTTAAACTAAATTTTTTATTTCAAAAACAAAATCAAAACAGTTTTCCAAGGAGAGAAGGTGGGCAGAAGATAGACATGTCATCCTTACCAGCTCCTTCCTACCTCCTCAGGCTGGATGGAGAGGGGAGAACAACAACATGAAACAGCATCACCTCAAGGGCTGTGGTTGGCTCATAGCCTTGTGGGTGTGGTTTGCAATCTTTAGTCACACAACATCCAGGAAGGGTCAGACCTAGGTCAGAACTCAGGTCAGCAGCTAGTCAGCCCTTCTCTATGCCACACACAACATGGCAGAACCAAGCATCCCCTTCACCTACAATAGTGTATCAAGATAATGCTTCCTGTGCTACTAGGAAAGGAGAAAAACAAGAAAGCAACAAGGTACAGTGAACCCTTGCAAACAAGCTGGTGCCTGTCCTTGCACCACCAGTGGCATTTCTGAGACTTGCCTGAACCCCAACTCCTATCACTGGGACAAGTTTAGTTATCTGCACTGGAGCATAAAGAGAAATCAAGCAGAGTTTGAGCCACAAGTGGACTGTGGCACATTTCTAGGTCAGGTTAAAATGTCACGTGTGCACAGGAAGCAGGTGAAGAAGTTTTCTGAGGGCGGTGATGTCGAGGCAGAACAAGCATCTAACCCTCTGGGGAGATGCTCCCCGTGGCAATGTCAGGAGCTAGGGTGCTTCGAGGAAGGTGTTGGTTCGGAAGATGGAGGAGACGATCTTCCCTGTAGCATTGATGGTGCCTTCACTGTCCGAACTGGACTCGGAGTCACTGCTCCCGGAGTAGGCGCCCAGGCCAGGGAGGATGCCGATGCAGACAGCAGCAGATGGGCAGTGCATGGAGGGGCCGCTCAGAGGAGAGCTTCCAAGAGACATGCAGGACGGAGCCTCTGCAAAAAGGAGGACAGGAAGTCAGTCGTAGTGCTCCCTAATGCTGAAGGGTGATCCCCAGGTCCTGGACACCAAGCCAGGGTTTTCTACAAAGAAGACCCTGGTGCTGCAGAACAGAACAACTCTTTGCAGTCATAGGAGGCTCTGAACATCTTTGGGCTACAGGTGAGGAAGCTGACAGAGAAAACACAGAGTTGGAACTCAGAGTCTGCCCACACTCTTGCCACCCACCAGTTCTGAGGCTGAGGAACAAACCACATAGAGTCACCTATCTTAGTCTGATTCCCTGCCTTCACAAGTCATAGTATTATAGCAAGCGCGACTTGGGTCTGATGTCTTCAGCGACTGCTGTGGCCCTCAACTGGAGGCTAGATTAAGAGACCAACTGTGGGAGGTATACTGACTAGCAGAGATCAGCCATACATTTTGCTCTTCATGGAGCATTTTCCCAGGATGGGGAGATGGGCACCTCAAAAACTAATTTATCACTTTTGTACTGAGAATCACTGAAGAAAAAAATTTATTTATTTTTTTACTTATTTATTTATTTAACAATATTTTATGTGCATTGGTGTGAAGGTATCAGATCCCTTAGAACTGAAGTAACAGACAGCTATAAGCTGCCATGTGGGTGCTGGGAACTGAACCTCAGTTCTTTTGAAGAGCAGCCAGGGTTCTTAACCACTGAGCCATCTCTTCAGCCCAGAAACATTTTAAAGCCATGTACGATATCGCCATGTATTGGGCTCTTCTTTCCAGGATACGCATAGTGATTCTGCTATGCTAATGACAAAGGCCTCAATCTACAACATGCAGAACTTGACAATTAAAGAGAAAGTTAGGGGTCTGGAGAGACGGCTGAGATTAAAAAGCACATACTGTGGTCTCGAAGAGGACCTGAGTTCAGTTTCCAGCACTCACATCAGCCAGTTCACAACCTGTAACTCCTACTTGGGACTCAGCCCTCTGATGGCCTCCATGGCACTGTATTCATACACACTTACCCAGACATTTACACATACATATAACTAAAACCCAAAATCTCTAAAACAAAAACAAAAAAACCCAAACAACAACAACAACAACAAAAATACCCAACAATCCTAAATTGAGAATGGTACTCCATTCTTTCTTCCCTGTTTCCAGCCTCATGCAGTCACTGTAACAGCTTGTATGTAGGTATTCTCCCTGCTGAAAATGGGAAGTCAAGTAAGCTGGTAAGTACACAGACTAGAGTATAAAACACTAGACCTGCGCCAGAAGATTCTGGACTCAAGTGAAGCCAAAGCTCACTGGAGTGGAAGGCTCAATTCCTAAGTCACTGCCTAAAGTTGACAAGGACATCCCTTTTGGGGTTTGCCTTCCATAAATTTACACCTTACTTGTGCCAATACCTCAAGAGAATGCAAAAGGGACATTGACTCCACGGCTATACTGAGAAAAGTTATCAGCTGTCAGACACAGAATTCATCTCGGGGATCTGTTCTTCTCCAGTAGGCTACAGAGAAGCTGCTGGAGATAAGCAATGCCCAAACATCTCAAAAAGCACAAGAGCAGTGATTGGGAGACAGCAATAATGCTGACATGAAGGCAGTGGTAAATACCACAAAGGCTATCAACTTTAAAGACATAAAGAGTTTCTAGTCTGTTTAAAAAAACAACAACAACAACAAAAGCAAGCTGTGGGGCCGAGGAAATGATTCAGTGGTAGGTGCATGCACTAGGGCTCTCAGTCTGATCTCCAGCAATGCATGAAAAAAGAAAAAAAAATCAATGGATAACCAAAAAGCACAAAGAGCAGGGTATGGCAGTACAAACCTATAATCTTTTAGGATTGGGAGGCTGAGACAGAAAGGCTGCTGCAAGGTCAGCACCAGTCAGGACTATAAATAATGGTGATGATGGTGTAATAAAATAATAAATGGGTATCTGGGATATAACCCAGTTACTAGAGTTCTTGTCTAGCATGTTATGAAGTTCTGGCTTTGATCCCCAGCAGTGCAAAAAAGTTGGCATGGTAATTGTGCTGGACAGTTTTATGTCATCTTGACACAGCTAGAGTTATCTGAAAGAAGGGAACCTCAATTGAGAAAATGCCTCCATATGATCCTACTATAGGGCAGTTTCTTAATTGGTTATTGATGGGGTAGGGCCCAGCCCATTGTGGATGGTGCAATCCCTGGGTTGGTGGTCCTGGGTTCTATTACAAAGCAGGCTGACCAGGGCTGGAGAGATGGCTCAGAGGTTAAGAGCACTAACTGCTCTTCAAGAGGTCCTGAGTTCAATTTTCAGCAACCACATGGTGGCTCACAGCCATCTATAGTGAGATCTGGTGCCCTCTTCTGGCATGCAAGCATACAAGGAAGGAATGTTGTATACATAATAAATAAATCTTTACAGACGCCTAGGACAGAGAGAGCCAGAGGAAACAAGCTCCACTGGTAGCAGAAGCCAGGAGCAAATCCAGCCCTGGGAGCCAACCCAGTCCTGGGACACTGGCAGACCAGGATTGAGCCAATGACCTGACTCAGAGTCCACGACCTCCACCCAAACCGGAGTGGGACTGAACGAGTTACATAAGACAAAGAGAGAACAAGCTCCACCAAGAGCAGAAGCCAGGAGCAAACCAGGTGCCAGGACATGAGCGGATCAGGATTGAACCAGTGACCAGATCCAGAGTCAGCGATCTCCACCAGAACAGGTCTAACTCCAAGCCAGGGACTTCTGCAAGAGGAGATCCAGACCAAGATTTACAGAAACAGATCAAAGCCAACAGCCTAGAGCAACATAGGCCTGAGACAGCAAACTCCAAGGGAGCAGACCAAAACACAGGAGCACTGAGCTACCGCCAGGAACAGGAAGAACCAATAGGGTAACTAGAACTGTGACAATGACTGTACCACGAGGAAAACCATCTTAGCTTTCAATCTACTGGCACCTAGAAGATTATTCAACAGAATCTCAGACTGCACCAACCACACCTATTAGAGGAAAAGATGAGTAGAAAAGGTACGATTACAAGCTACACCACAAAGAGCAACACAATACCAGTGAAATCCAAAGACCCTACAAAAGTAAGACCTGAACAACTAAATGTGGATGACCCAGAAGAAAATGACCTAAAAAATAACCACAAGAGAATATCTGAAATTCTTAAAGATGAAATGAGAAATTACCTTAAAGAAATGGAAGAAAAAACAAACAAAAAATTGGAAGATATCAGCAAATTACTTAAAGAAAACCAAGAAAAAGAACTCAAACATATAAAAGAAACTATTCAGGACCTGAAAACTGAGATAGAAAAAATAAAGAAAACACAAGCTGGAGGAATTATAGAAACAAATCATGAGGAAAAGAGCAGGAACCACAAATGCAAGTACGAACAACAGAATACAAGAAATGGAAGAGAGAATCTCAAGTGCGGAACATAAAATAGAGGAAATAGACTCACCAGTTAAAGAAAACATTAAATCTAACAAAAGCTTAACCCAAAATATCCATGAAACATGGGACAACATAAAAAGGCCAAATCTTAGAATAACAGGTATAGAAGAAGGAGAAGAAAGTCAACTCAAAGGCACGGGAAATTTATTTAACAAAATCATAGAAGAAAACTTTCCCTGCCTAAAGAAAGATATGCCTATGAAGATACAAGAAGCTTACAGAATACCAAATAGACTGGATCCAAAAAAAAAAGTCCTCTCACCACATAATAATCAAAACACTAAACATACAGAGTAAAGAAAGAATATTAAGAGCTGCAAAGGAAAAAGGACTAGTAACATATAAAGGTAGACCAGTCAGAATTACACCTGACTTCTCAGTGGAGACAATGAAAGCCAGAAGGTCATGGTCAAGCATTATGAAGACATTGAGAGACCATGGATGCCAGCCCAGGCTACTATACCCAGCAAAACTGTCAATCACCTTGAAGGACAAAAGAAGATATTCTATGACAAATCTAGATTTCACCAATACCTAGCCTCAAACCCAGCCCTACACAAAATACTAGAAGGAAAACTCCAACCCAAGGAAGATGGCTACACCAACAAAAACACACACAATTGATGATCTCATTACAGCAAATCCCAAAGAAGAAGAAGAAAAAAGCACAAAATAACATCACTAACGATGAAAACCAAATTAACAGGAGATAGCAACCACTGGTCATTAATATCCCTTAATGTAAAAGGACTCAACTCACCCATAAAAAGGCACAGGCTAACAGATTGGATACGAAAACAGAATCCATCCCTCTTCTGCATACAAGAAATGCATCTCAACCTCAAAGACAGACATTGTCTCAAAGTAAAAGGTTGGGAAAAAATATACCAATCAAATGGACCTAAGAAACAAGCGGGTGTAGCTATCCTAATATCTAACAAAATAAGACTTCAAGCTAAAATCAGTCAAAAGAGACAAAGAAGGACATTTCATATTAGTCACAGGGAAAATCCATCAAGAGGAAATTTCAATACTGAACATCTATGCTCCAAATACAAGGGCATCTTCATATGTCAAAGAAACACTTCAAAAGCTTAAATCATATATTAAACCCCACACACTAACAGTGGGAGACTTCAACACTCCCCTCTCACCACTGGACAGGTCAATCAGACAAAAAATGAACAGAGAAATAAGAGAACTAACAGATCTTATGTCTCAAATGGACTTAACAGACATCTATAGAATATTCCATCCAAACAAAAAAGAATATACCTTCTTCTCAGCACTTCATGGAACCTTCTCAAAAATTGACCACATACTCGGTAACAAAACAAACATCAACAAATACAAAAAAACCCAGAATAACCCAATGTACCTTATCAGATCACCATGCTTTAAAACTAGAAGTCAACAGCAATACCAATTCCAGAAAACCCACAAACACATGGAAATTAAACAATACTCATCTGTATCATCAATGGGTCAAGGAAGAAATAAAAGGGGAAATTAAAGATTTCCTAAAATTCAATGAAAATGACCACACAACATACCCAAATTTATGGGACACAATGAAAGCAGTGTTAAGAGGCAAGTTCATAGCACTAAATGCCTACATAAAGAAGCTGGAAAAATCCCACACTAGTGAATTAACAGAACACTTGAAAACTTTAGAAAAAGAAGCAAACTCACTTAAGAGATCCTGATGGCAGGAATTGAGAGCTGAAGTCAACAAAATAGAAACAAAGAAAACAATACAAAGAATCAATGAGTCAAAGAGTTGGTTCTTTGAGAAAATCAACAAAATAGACAAACCTTTAGTCAAGCTAAACAAAAGGCAGAGAGAGAATATCCAAATTAACAAAATCAGAAATGAAAAGGGGGACATAACAACAGACACAGAGGAAATACAGAGGATCATCAGGTCATATTTTGAAAACCTGTACTCTACAAAATTGGAAAACTTAAAGGAAATTGACAACTTTCTGAATTAATATCACTTACCAAAATTAAATCAAGACCAGATAAGCAAATTAAACAGACCTATAACTGCTGAAGAAATAGAAACAGTCATCAAAAGTCTCCCAATGAAAAAAAGTCCAGGACCAGATGGTTTCAGCTCAGAATTCCACAGGACTTTCAAAGAGGAACTAATACCAATACTCCTCAAATTATTCCACACAATAGAAACATAGGGAAAATTGCCAATCTCTTTTTATGAGGCTACAATTACCCTGATACCCAAACCCCAGAAAGAACTTCTACAACTCATAAACACATTCAGCAATGCAGTAGGATACAAGATTAATTCAAAAAAATCAGTAGCCCTCCTGTACACAGATGATAAAAGGGCTGAGGAAGAAATCAGAGAATCAACACCCTTCACAATAGCCACAAATGGCATAAAATATCTCGGAGTAACTCTAACCAAACAAGTGGAAGACTTGTATGACAAGAACTTTAAATCTTTGAAGAAAGAATTTGAAGAACACACCAGAAAATGGAAAGACCTCCCATGCTCTTGGGTAGGCAGTAAAAATGGCAATCCTACCGAAAGCAATCTACAGTTTCAACGCAATGCCCATCAAAATCCCAACAAAATTCTTCAAAGACCTTGAAAGAATGGTATTCAACTTCATTTGGAAAAGCAAAAAACCTAGGATAGCCAAAACAATCCTGGGCAATAAAAGAACTTCTGGAGGCATCACAATCTCTGACTTCAAACTCTACCACAGAGCTACAGTATTGAAAACAGCCTGGCACTGGCATAAGAACAGACAGGAGGACCAATGGGACCAAACAGAAGACCCAGATATCAATCCACACATCTTCGAATACCTGATATTTGATAAAGAAGCAAAAAATATCAAATGGAAAAAAGAAAGCATATTCAACAAGTGGTGCTGAATGTTCCAGTTGGATATCAACATGTAGAAAAATGAAAATAGACCCATATTTATCACCATGCACAACACTCAAGTCCAAATGGATCAAAGACCTCAACATAAAGCCAGCCACACTGAACCTTACAGAAGAGAAAGTGGGAAACACACTTGAATGCATTGGCACAGGGAACCACTTCCTAAATAGAACCCCAGCAGCACAGACACTGAGAGAAACAATTAATAAATAGGACCTCCTGAAACTGAAAGGCTTCTGTAAAGCAAAGGACACAGTCAACAAGACAAAACGACAGCCTACAGAATGGGAAAAGATCTTCACTAACCCCACATCAGACAGAG
Organism: Ondatra zibethicus; assembly: GCA_004026605.1. Lineage (NCBI taxonomy): Eukaryota > Metazoa > Chordata > Mammalia > Rodentia > Cricetidae > Ondatra > Ondatra zibethicus. The sequence continues at coordinate 29,277 of PVIU01002219.1, read as the reverse complement.
GTCTGATCTCCAAAATATACAAAGAACTCAAGAAACTGGACACCAAAATATCATGTAATCCAATAAAAAAAAATGGAGTACAGACCTAAACAGAGAACTCTCAACAGAGGAATCTAAAATGGCTGAAAGACACTTAAGGAAATGTTCAACATTCTTGGTCATCAGAGAAATGCAAATCAAAACAACTCTGAGATTCCATTTTACACCTGTAAGAATGGCCAAGACCAAAAACACTGATGACAACTTATGCTGGAGAGGTTGTGGGGAAAAGGGAACACTTCTGCATTGCTGATGGGAATGCAAGCTGGTACAACCCCTTTGGATGTCAGTGTGGCGATTTCTCAGAAAATTAGGAAACAACCTTCCTCAAGACCCAATAATAACACTTTTGGGTATATATCCAAAGGATGCTCAATCGTGCCACAAGGACATGTGCTCAACTATGTTCATAGCAGCTTTGTTTGTCATAGCCAGAACCTGGAAACAACCTAAATGCCCCTTGATTGAAGAATGGATAAAAAGAATGTGGTACATTTACACAATGGAGTACTACACAGCACGAAAAAACAACAACAGCTTGAATTTTGCAGGAAAATGGATGGAACTAGAAAGCATTATTTTGAGTGAGGTAACCCAGACACAGAAAGACAATTATCACATATACTCACTCATAGGTGGTTTATAAACATAAAGCAAAGAAAACCAGCCTATACACCACAATCCCAGAGATCTTAGACAACAATATGGACATTAAGAGAGACTTACATAGATCTAATCTACGTGGGAAGTAGAAAGTATAAAAAGACATGATCTCCTGAGTAAATTGGGAGCATGGGGACCTTGGGGGAGGATTAGAGGGGGGAGGGGAGTGGCAGGGAGGGGAGCAGAGAAAAATGTAGAGCTCAATAAATATCGTGGAAAAAGAAAAAAAGAAAAAAGAAAAAAAAAAAGAAAGCAGGCTGACCAAGCCATAAGGAGCAGGCCAGTAAGCAGCACCCTCCATGACCTCCAAATCAGCTCCTGCCTCCGAGTTCCTGCCCTCACTGCTTTTGATGATGAACTGATATGTGGAGGTACCAATCAAATAAACCCTTTCCTCCCCAAGTTGCTTTTGGTCATGGTGTTTCATCAAAGCAATAGAAACCCTAATTAAGATAGTAATGCATGCCTATTATCCCAGCAGTTGGGAAGTATAGGCAGGAATATTAGAGGCTGAAGATTATCCTTAGCTACATAGTAAGTCTGAGGCCAGCTTGGTCTACATGAGACCTTGCCTTAAAAAAAAGAAAAAAAAAAAAGACACAGATAATACAAGTAGTTCACAGAACAATAAAACATGAGTTTAAACACAGGAAAAGAAACAACTATTAGGAAGGAATGTGCTCAAGACAATTTGGCAGTGACCTCCAAACTTAACCAACTGTTGTGGATCATGGTCCTCAGAACAAAATAACCACTATCTTCATCAGATCATCTGTAGCTTCTTGCAAGAGACCATTCCAATCAGGCCTGCTGACTGTTGACATTCCCTCAGAGGAGGAGAGGATAGGGAGGATCACTGGACCTGGGCACAGTGCCTAGGCTTTCCCTGAAGAAGCCCCAACACAACAAAACAACCCAGATAACCAGAGGGCAACTGTGGTCATCCTTGTGTTACAAAAGGAGATTCCGGCCTCCCCTCTCAGCCATCTATAACTCTGCCCTAGTTACACCTGGGGTAGAGTACAGGATATCTTGGAAGGAGATAGAGTACACAGGCTGGGGAAGGGTAGCTGAGGAGAGCTCCCTCCATGCAGCTAAGGGAAGCAAGCCACCATCCATGCTAGGTGAAGACTCCTCAAAATGGCTGCTCTGAGGATCTCCCAGGCTCCTGCAGTAACCTCTCACCTGTGCTCTCACCACACATGGATTCTTAAGAGTGAATTCTGGTGGCAGCTTACTTTTAAGAAGGGAGCAGATATTTACATTCCTCTGCAGGGAAGGACTTCTCACATTGATGATGTTCCTAAAAACTGTTCACAGCAGCAAAAGGAGGTGTTTACAGAGGCTGTGCTGTCAGTGTCTGCCAACCTGGGACAAACTGAATCACCTTAAAAGGGAACCTCACCTGAGGCATTGCCCTCATCAGACTGACCTGTGGGCATGCCTGTGGGGCATTTTCTTAATTAATGATAGATGCAGGAGGGCCAAGTCCAGTTTAGTCAGTACCACCCCTGGGCAAGTGGCCCTAAGTTGTATACGAAAACAAGCAGAGCAAGCTATGACCATCCGGCCAGTTAAGTAGTTAGTATTCCTCCGTGGCTCCTGCTGAGTTCCTGCCCTGACTTCCTACAATGATGGACTGTGAAAGTGTACAATAAACCTTCTCATACCCCCAGGTTGTTTTGCTTGGGGGTTTATCACAGCAACAGAGAAGCAAACTAGGCCAGCAGGCAAGTAGCTGAGAATAAGGGCTCCTGGGCTGGGGCTGCAGCTAAGCATACTCACGGAGAGTGCTGCCCGAGTATGCACAAGGTTCTAGGTTCCATTAACAGAACTGTGGGGGAGAGGGAAGGAGACAAGTCTGTCTTCACTGGAAATGAATGGGCTCTAAGATGGACTCAATGGAAAAGGCGAGAAGCAGAACACAATGTAATTTAGGGAGAATCAGAAACATGCCCATGCACAAATACAACAAAGCCCAAAAAACCAAAACCACGAACAACTGGTGGCAGTGTGTGGCCTAGAAAGAAACTGGAGTCTAAGAGCAGTGGAGACTTACTTTTCTTACTGTGCTCTTCTTACCCCCTTTCTAAATTATTACACTCATTTAGACATTGTTTTTAAAAGGCAAATAAAAAATCCAAAGAGCATCCTGGCCATTTCAATCTAAGCAGAATATCCCATCAATGCTATAATCCTCCCCACCAGGATATCCTTCCAATAAAGGATGGGAAATGCAGATGCCTCAATGCCTGCTGAAGGGGCAGGACGCTTGTCTATACTCCCACTGAAGAGAGGACCCTTGAAAGGGGTGCCCGCCCCACCACCACCCTGACACACACCCTGGTATGGCACGAAGTAGGCCAGAATTTATGAGTTAAAGTCATTTTAGAGTTCCCTTGCAGATGGCTAATTTGGGGGAGGGTGGGGTAATGGTAAAAATCTGATAGTTTCAATATTTGAGACATGACAGTAAGTTGTAATTCATTCCTTGAGCGTTTGTTGTATTATTATGCACCACACAGAATGCTTTCAAAGCTGAGAATAAAAGAATCAAATTCAGAGTGCCTAGGAGGGCCGTAGCTGCCTGTGGAAGGATGGAGCTCAGTACAGCGTTGCAACAGGAATCTGGACTATTGTGACACTGGAGTTGCTTAAGTGAAAGGACAGACCCTCCAATTATCTAGGAAGTTTCAAGAGAGAAAAGAGACTGCAACTCTGACAAATTTCATTCCAAAAGCAGTTAACTGCCCGGAGAGAACAAAATGGTGCCCTCTGATCTCACCATTTGGGGACATTTCCTGCCAATGCCTGCCTCTGCCGGACCACATTGTCATATCAAGTTAGCAGAGAAAATGATGAATAGAGAATGTTCTTGGAATGCAGGCAGATGGAGGGAGTACAGAGGCCACCTCGCATGCTTGTTGGATCTGCGTGAGATAATTTTCAGTGGGAGAGCTCTCGGTTTCTGTCAGAGTCGGAGTCACCCTCTGTAGGACCAAGGCAAAGCCTGCCCTGGCAGAGGACAAGACTGAAGTAAGCTTCAAGGACAGCTGGTCGCTTCTGGGGTCTTTTCTCCTAGCAAAGGAAGGTTATTTTTCATCTAGCTTGTACAAGAATCAGGGATAGGAAGAAGGCACTTAGACTGACAAATATAACTGTGTATACATACGGAGAACAGGCCTGGATAGAGGCACAGAAATGTACACTGGTGTTTCCTGTGAAAATGAAAGGGATGGAAGAGGGTGTGGGAGGAAGAGACAGAGTGATGATATTTTTAAAGGCACAGGTACCATCCCGGTACTGTGGAGAAACAACTGAATCCACTATTTGAGAAAGAAATAAATGTAAGCCCTATTTTATAGATGACCAACTGAATTGGATTTAGAACCCTCAATCCCACAGCTGGAACTAAAAACAAACTCTTGAATTCCTCATCCAGGCCCAAGAACACTCCCTTTTACTTATAATTTCCTGCTACCTAATACAGAGGCAGATTTCATCACATAAAAAGTCATTGTCTTCAAGGAAAACAGAGTCCTGAATACCATTCTAGGCTCAATCCAATCCAACCACTAGCAGGAGCTGGGCATTTTGTCTCCCACAGGTGAAATCAAGAAACCTGACATTTGGCAAGACAGAGAAAAATCTGTTGCGAGCAGAGATCACCTGACCAGGGCTTATAAGCACTCCCGGGAGAACAGAATTGTTATTTATCAGCACTACTGGTTCACAACACACTACTTTTGTAGGGCAGCTGACACATTCATGGTAGGAATTCCTGCTTAGTATAAAACGGTTTGGCAAATTAGATTAAGGCTGGCTTATTTAAAGAGACATAATGCACCCTTCACAAAAGATGCAGTGAGTCCTGTCCTTCCTACAGTTCTTGTCTACAATGAGGGAAAGGAAGAAATTAAGGGACCACACCCACCTTGAGCCTTGTCATCTGGGTCAGGGTCTGGTTTCAGTCTTTTCACACTATTGCCACTCTCTGAGCTGTAACAGAAAACATGGTGATTTGAGCAATGCTGACTCTCTGGGATCAACACCGAGGGAATGGGAGCAGCAGAGATATTTATGAGGGTCTGGGCTGTCTCAAGGCTGCGATGACTGAAATGAAAAAAGATAACATTTCACTTCCAAGCCTCTGCCCAAACATAAAATCTACCTTCTGAAAAATCCAAGGACAGAGCATGCCAATTTTGGCTTTCTGTTATCTTCACCATTCAACTTGGGTAGAACCACTGATGGAGTTCAAGAGCATTAACACATTTTCACAATGACAAAATTTAAATTATTAAAGGAAATATTTCTGATGACATGTAGAGTCACCCAAAAGATTTTCACTAAAAGAGTAGCTAAAGAATATGTTTCAATAAAGACATTATACTAGAAGAAGAGATGGTGACGTAAGTCTAAACAGGTATCTCATATATATATGGGCCATAGTCTAATTTGTGGCATGAAACACAACAAAGTCCTGGGCAATAGTAGAACACAGAAGAGAGGAAATGTAGAAGGAGATCTGATGGTCCCTCTTGTGGGAGGAGGGTTGTGCTAGGGAGATTGTACCCACAGCTTCTCAATAGTAGCCAAGTGCTTTAGCACAGAACTGCAGTTCCAGCCCAAGGTCTTCTGTTTGCATAATTTTTTTAAAAGATTTATTTATTATGTGTACAGCATTCCTTTCATGTGTGTCCGCATGCCAGAAGGGGGCGCCAGGTCTCATTATAGATGGCTGTGAGCCACCATGTGGTTGCTGGGAATTGAACTCAGGACCTCTGGAAGAGCAATCAGTGCTCTTAACCACTGAGCCATCTCTCCAGCCCGTTTGCATAATTTTTGAGAAGGTAAGATAGCTAGCTATTCATATGCTTGCCTGGTAAATTTCATGGCCCTATCACTAAAAGAGTACAAATAAAGTATATATAATAGAAAGAAAAATATTTTAAGGCCTTATTCATTTCTCCTCCTAAAAGCAAGACTACAAGGAAAAATATTTTAAAAAGTAAAAGGGAAGATGGGGATGTAGCTCAGTCACGTAGACTATAACCAATGCCCTGGGAAAGCTGTGGGTTCAATCCCAAAAACAGCACAAACTGGGCATGCTGGCACACCCCTGTAATCCCAATTCTTAGGTGGAACAGGAGGATCAATAAGTCCAAGGCCATCTTTGGCTATACACCAAGTTTGAAGTCAGATTGGAATATATACACCCTGCTCTATAAGTAATAAACAAATACAGATAAATAAGTAAATATAAATGAAATTTAAAAAGTAAAAAAGACAGCACTAAGATGTTAGAAATTATATTTTAAGATCTGAATAAATATAGACTACACAAACTAGTAAAAAAAAGATTAAATGAATACATTTTAAAACAATCATATAAAGGTGCTTATCTAAAAAACTTAAAAAAAGAAAAACAAACTCCAAAAAACTTAATACCCAAAAAGATTAAAAGTGGAAGCACGGATCAATACAGAATCAAAGCAAACAGTAGCATGAAAAAGGCTGGGTGGTGGCTATTCCTCACTGTCAACTTGACTACATCTGGGACTAACTAAAACCCTGGGCTTTGTCACTGTTCCATGGCTGTGAAGAGACGCCATGGCTTAAGCATTTAGCTCAGGCCTTGCTTGCAGCTACAGAGGTTTCACTCATTACCATCATGGCAGGGCATGTAAGAGAGACACGACAGAAAAAGAGAGAAAAACAATTTTCTTTAAAATCACTTAGAACATTAATTCCAGGAACAGGTGACACAGTCTGAAGTCCTACCAAAAGAATTAGGATTTCCAGGCACAGTGGAGCACACTTGTAATACTAGCACTTAGGAGGTAGAGGCAGGTATAGAGAGTAGCCTGGTCTATACAATAAGTTCCAGGCCACTCAGGGCTACACAAACAAAACCAAAAACAAATAAATAAAATCCCCAAAACTATGATATATAAACCACAACACTACAATATAATTAAGTTAGAAATTAGTAAGGAAAAAAATAAAGACAGAATTTCATAGCCTCTAAGATACTAGGATTAGAAGGGTTAGTAGTGTGTGTATGGGGAGGGTTATATTAGGACCAAGTATGGAAAAGTTACCTCAATATTGAAAATTTTAAATATATTTCAATATTATTTCTGAGACAAAGAAGAAATCACAGTGGCAATTTTAAATACACAGTAGGAATTATAAAAGTACTTGATGAGAGCTGAAAGAAGTGAACAGCATTGAGTGCCTCTAACTGAGAAGACTGAAAATAAATGAGCGTGGGTATATCCCACAGGACTTCATAACAATAATACAAGAATAAACCTGAAAAACAGCAAAGAGGATCTCTCTTTTTTTTTTTTTTTTTTAAGTTTTTCGAGATAGGGTTTCTCTGTAGCTTTGGAGCCTGTCCTGGAACTAGCTCTTGTAGACCAGGTTGGCCTCAAACTCACAGAGATCCACCCGCCTCTGCCTCCTGAGTGCTGGGATTAAAAGCCACCACACCACTGCCCAGCCAAAGATGATCTCTTTAAAGATAAGAAACAGGTTTGTTTTTGTTTTGTTTTGTGATGCTTCACACATTTGGAGGCTTCCAGATTTTCACCAGGGATCTGAATCGTACATGCACCTTCTAACAACAATGACTCTCATGCTTTAAATTTATTAAACCAGAATTAGCATGAAGTCCAGGAGTTCACATTATTGACAAACTCTCACGTTATTTTGAATAAACTAGGGCAGGGGAGATCAGAAACTATTGTCTCAAGAGGCTAATGTGTCACCTTGCTACAAAAGCAACATTAAATGATATACTTTGAAAACCCAAGAGAGCCTCTATACAGATTAACAGATAAGCTAACAGAACCCTTCCTAAATATGATATAAAGACTAATCAAGGGAGACAGTTGAAATACCCACTTGGCAACAGTGAGAGTACCCAGGAGGTAATTGCCCACCTGGAGAGCTCATCAAACTGGCCCAGGTCTGATTACTGAGAGCCAATGAACTTTGAAAAGCTTATATATGTTAAAAGATTCATGGCTTTTTAAGGTTCCTTCTCAGACCACTGATCCTCCCCCTGTGCTGCTGTACCATGACATTTTTACATGTGCTCAGTGTTCCTAGGAACATCTGCAGCAGATAGATATTGTGCCAAACCGCAAGACTGCATCAATACACTCCATTCAAAACATGTGGCTGGTTGCCAATATACCATATTGATTTTCCTAATAGACTGCACTTAAAATCATTTCACCCACAGTCTGGTTGGTCAAGCTGATTCAAACATTCTGGTGCCATTTCTGAATTTGAAAAGGGAAGAGCAAATATGACAAAGAACTCATCAGAATCTGTGGTAGTGCTTGTACCCCCGCATCAGTCAAAATGAGCTGTAGCCAGGTCTATAACCCTGTCACAGCTGCTGTATTCTCTCAATGCTTTCGTAGCAGCTGTTCTCTGGCTGCTTTCTCCCTCGCCTGCCTGTCAGAGCCCTGGTGCCCTAGCCCATCAGCATCTTTCTAAGCCCTTCTCTAACTCCTCCTCCATGCTGTCACAGCTCACCAGCAGCAATCCTGAAGCACTTGCTGCCTCATCTGCCTAGAAATACAAAAGCTCAAACACTGCACTCTTGCTTTATTACTGTATGACCGTGGGCAAAAGTTTTTCATCTACCAAGTAGTCTTTCCATCTGTAAATCGGGTCATAAGAAATGATACTCTGTGGAAATGGCGAGAGGAACCTGTGAGATCACTTGAGGAAAGGTGACACGCAGCAGATGCTCAATGAAGAAGCGCTACATGGCAGTGAATGAGTGATCCAGTCAGTCTAGGGTCAAAGGCTACAGGGACTCTAAATCTGGAAGGGGGGAGAAATGCAAGCACACTAACAGCTTTGTCACAGCAACATGTTGGATTTGCACTGGGTACCATTACCAGCGGCATTTCAGAGGATAGGGCCAGAGGGAGCTTTACACCGTGTGCACACTGGCTGACCTCTTATGCTTCACAGCTCCTGCCAACAGCTTAGCCTGGGAGAACTTGCTCTTGGTTTCTATGGGTTTCACAGCCAGCTTCTTCTCTACTTCCTTATTTTCTGCAGAAATTCCAACCTTGTTGAGATTACTGTGAGTTACAAGTTAAGGGTCAGATTAAACAAAAGGAAGAAATGCTACAAAGCAAAGGTAAAATCTAGAGAACAAACATAACCCACAAACCCCTTGGAAGAACTTAATAATGAGACTTTCCCACCTTGTCAAGTGAAGTGATTAGGATACAGGCCTAAACCACCAGATCCTGAGTATATGTGCACACGTGTACATGAATGCAGACATGTCTGTGTCACTGCATGCATGTGTAGAGGACAGGACAACCCCAGGATTTGTTTTTGAGATTTGTTTCATTAAGTAACCTCCTGCCTCATACTCCTGAATTTGGCTAGCCCCACCTAGGCTTTTGGGCTCTTGTATTACATCTGCAAAAACCTCACTTAAAATCTTCTTAGCGGAAGTACTCTAAGGCACCAGCAGGACAAGCTGGTCCTCACAGCTCACAACTAAATGCCACTGATAGCCATGAAGACATTCTGCAAAACTCAATTTCACCCTTGGGAGGTGAGACTTATTTCTAAGGAAGTCATACATAATTTTTCAATTTCCTTTATATTCCTAAAGATCTTTGCTTTGTGGCTGGCAAGATGACTCAGGAGTAAAGGCACTTACCACAATCCCTAGAACTCACATGGCAGAAGGGAGAATAGACTCCTACAAGCTGTCCTCTAAAAACTTTCCACATGTCTACACACGCATGTGTGCACGCACACACACACATACACATGGGGGGGAGGGGGAGACAGGCAGACTGGACCTGATGATGCAGGCCTCTATCCCAGCAACCTGAGAGGGTAAGGCAGGAGGTTCTTAGAGTTAAGCTCTACCCTGGGTTACAGACTAATCAAGCCAGCCTGGGAAAGTTAGAAAGATCCTATCTCAGACTAAAAAGTAGAAAAAAGGCTGGGATGGCACTTAGTGGTAGAGAGATCGTCTAGCATATGCAAGGTCCTAGGTTTACTCCCAGTACCACAAAAATGGAGAAAAGACCTAAGAAGAGCACTTGTCAGGCCATGTTCACTGCTAGCTCACAAGGTCTGTCACCCCTGCTGCTCTCTCCATTAGTACCAGACTCCTTTCATTCTATGCTCTTCTTCAAACTTACTAAGCAGGTAAGTATTCTGAAGAGGTGCAAGTTGCTAGGATGCAGGAGTGCCTTGCTGGACAACAGTGACATCTAGTGCCCAAGAAATCTAAGAAGCAGCCTTAGAAAAATGAGACCTAGATATCACACATAGGTCATCTGGCTAGGCAGCAAATGTCTTTACTGACTGAGCTATTTTAACAGTCCTAAATCTTTATTTTCTTAAAATTATGTTTAAGCTCATGCGCGCACATACGTGTATGCACGTGCACACACACCACGCACACATACCACACCACACACACACACACAATGCACATTTCCAGGCAAGTGCATAGCAGTCAGAGGGTAACTTTTGGTAGTCAATTCTCTTTCTACCATATGGATCTCAGGAATCAAACTTGAGCCATCAAGCTTTAACCACTGAGCTCATCCTGTCCTAAAAGTTCATTTTTATAATTTTTCATTTTTATAAAAGAAACAAAAATCTTAATTTTCCTAGGATTAAAATATCAAAACCATTAGCACCTTGTGGTTTTTAATCTATAACTCTGTCACTAAGGATCAGAAGATCAAAAAGAAAAAGAACAAAACCTACTCAATAATTTAATAATAATTTAATACCAAAATGTGAAAAATGAGCACACCAAAATATACATGTATTTTTAATAACAAGACACAGATTTAAAAAAAAAAAGTTTAACTTTTCTTTATTTCTGCTTTTCCCAGACTGGGTTTCTTAGTGTAGCCCTGTCAGTCCTGAAACTCACTCTGTAGATCAGGCTAGCCTCAAAATCACAGAGACCCATCTTCCTCTGCCTCCCAAGTGCTGGGATTAAAGATGTGCACCACCATTGACCTGCTAACTTTTCATTTGGCTCAGCAGGTAAAGGCACTGCTGCCAAACCTGACAACCTGAGTTTGATCCCTGGGGTCTACACAGTAGGAGGAGTGAATCAACTCCCACAAGCTGACCTTTGACCCACCTCTATATGCATGTTCCTATTCTCTAACAAATGTTTTTGGAAGTTAAGGAAAGTTCCAACCTTTGACAGGGAGAGGGTAGTAATATTTTTTATTCACATTCAAAGTACAAGGATTTTTCCTCCTTTTAAACCCTTCTCCTTCTGAAACAAACACATCTCAAAATTTTCAGGCTTTATTAGATGAGGCACTCTGTGTATATGGGGGAGGAGGCATGCACATATATGTGGAGGCCAGGCCAGGAGAGAACATCAGTTATCTTTCCTCTATCATTTTCCACCTTATTCCTTTGAGATAGGGTCTCTTATTGAATGCTGTTTCATGACAAAGGTAGTTTTAACCAGATTGGCTCGCCAGCAAGCCCAGATATTCTATGGTCTCACTCTTCCAAGACAGCCATACCTGTTTTTTTTTTCACATGGGTGTTAGAGAGCAGAACTCAAGCCTTCTTGCCTGTACAGCAAGCCCTTAGTAGACCACCCAGTGAACCATTTCCCCAGGCCCAGATAAGGCCTGTTTTTTTTTTAAAGTTTATTTTATTTCATGTGTATTGAGTGTTTGTCTGCATATATGTATGTGCACCACATGTGTTCAGCATCTGTGGAGACCAGAAGAGGGCGTCAGATCCCCTGGAACTGGAAACAGATGATTGTGAACTGTCACATGGGTGCTGGAAACTGAACTTGGGTCCTCTGCAAGACCAAGTGAACAACTGAACCATCTCTCCATCTTCCAGATTCTTAATTATACAATTTTTGATATGCATAATTTTGCTAAATACTAGTATAATCTGAGTGGGATCAACTAGAGTACTACTATTTACATGACACAAATCACAACTCATTTGTATTCACAAGTGTTGCATTATAAAATATACCATGTTAAAGAGCAAAGCCAAGAGTCAGCATCTAATATAGAGTGCCCATAAATAAACATCTAATCCCTCCAATCCCGTCTTCTCGTACCTTGCTACTTGGGTGTTTGGGATGAGATATCTGCAACAAAGGGCCTGCTTTTCTTCAGTTTTGTAAGACACGTATCAGAACTTTCCCAGTTTCCATCTAGAGCCAACACCCTGAAGTCTTTCCAGTTCTCTACTCCAGTGTTACCAAGCAGAAAGTACCTGGTTCTTTCCTTCCTTTAAGTTGAAAATGAAAGAGCATTTTACCCTCTCTAGAATGTTCCTCTGGTGTTAGTCTGTCAACCTAAAACAAAACAACTTATGTTTAAAGTATACCACTACTTCCTTAGAGGATAAAAGCCTGGTGTCTGAAACATGACACAGAAAGATCTGCCCATCTTCATAAATGTGTCAGCTCATAATAGTATTCTAGAGTCCTCAGGGTGGAGGTTCAGAAGAGTCAATCTTAGGTTTACAGTTCAAACTGAGGGGTAACTTTGTATCAACTCCCACAGCCTCAGACTGTACCCAAATGCTACTATAAGACTGGCAGTCTGTACTTATACTCCTAGTTCTGACTGGCATTAAGGCCCAGTGCATCTGCGCACATTTCCTCCCATGTAACTCTTTAATGAACCTACCGTATACTCTCTGCAGGAAAACACTGCATAAACATAAAATCTTACCGTCAAGTTGGGCATAGTGGCGCACACCTTTAGGCACTGGGGAGGCAGAAGCAGAGGACTTCTGTGTGTTAGGAGTCAGTCTGGTCTACACAGTGAATTCCAAGCCAGCTAGGAATGCACACTGACAATGTCCTACCATCAATTATTGATTCACAGATAAACTCTGTTCAAACAGAACAGTGACTTTACTCAACTTATACACTTGAAAAAGACAAATAAGCTTCTGTACTGGAGGGGAAAAGTTAGAACGGCCCACCAATAGCTCCTACAGGTTATTCACACATTTACTACAGCCCAGGCACTGGGAAAAATTAGTCATTCTGGTTGTGATAGAACTTATTTTACATTCTAGAAGTGAAAAGATAAAATGAGCCAAAGCAAACAAATGAAAATTTCCCCTATTTAAAACAAAATTATGGGGCTTGGGGCAGAGCATGTGCTTAGAATGTGTAAATGTCTGATGCCACTCCAAGTACCACCAAATGGGATTACAGACAGCAATCAGAAGCTGTAACTATACGGGTGCTTAGGGAGAAGAGTATAGAACTGAGACCTCAGCCATGAAATGCTAGCCTTGGGCAATCTGAAGGAAGAACATCTCAGACTGAAGAAATTATGAATTTGAGGCCTTGAAATGGAATCCATCTGATGAAATAGGAACCTAGGGGCCAGAGGCTAGAGTACAGTGGACATGAAGAAGAGTAGTTACAGAACAGAGGCAGGTAGAGTCTTGTGGAGTCTGACTAAAGAATGCTGATATAAGCCAGGCACGGCAGTGCACATCTTCAGTCCTAGCACTCAGAAGGCAAGGCAAATCTCTCTCAGTTCTTTGCAGCTAGGTCTACAAAGTGAGTTCTAGGTCAGTCATAGCTACACAGTGAGATCTTGTCTCAAAAAAGAAAAAAAATGTTGGGGATAAGAATAGAAATGGAAACCAATTAGTAGTGAACCTAGCAATACAGAAGTCCAGAGTGGAAAGAGACAGCAAGATTTAGACAGGTCTGGAGTACACTTGTTAAGTCGTTTTGGCAATTGCAGAGTAGAGGAGACTGGGAAGATTAAAAAGAAAGAAAGAAAGAAAGAAAGAAAGAAAGAAAGAAAGAAAGAAAGAAAGAAAGAAAGAAAGAAACAAAAACTCTACTGTGGCATGAACCAAGAGTTCATCATCAGCTAAGTTAGATTTGGAGGTGCCCGTTAAGACATTCAAAGGCATATGGTATACGTAATTCCAGCACTCAAGATGCAGGAGGATCACAAGTTTGAGGTCAAACTAGTCTATGTAGTGAGGCCATCTCAGGAAAAGGGGGAAAAAGTTGGGACAAATAGATGCTTCCAACAAGGTAATATTAAGTCAAAAAGAAAAAGAAAAGAAAAAAAAAAGAATGATCTTCATTGTTCCCTGAACCCACTGTAGGAATAGTTCTCAGGGCACGAGAGGGCTGTCTACCCTTGCTAAAAACAGCAGAGTAAGAGAAATGTTTCTAAACATGCCTTTTTAGGTCTGGGGAGATGCTTAATGAGTAAAAGCACTGTTTGGCAAGCACGAGGACCCAAGTTCAAATCCCCAGCACTTGTGTAAAATCCAGGCATGGTGCAGACAAGCAGACCCTAGGTATTTACTGGCCAGCCAGCTTAGCTAGTGCAGCAGGACTCAGGTTCAGTGAGCGGTCCCATCTCAAGGGAACAGAGCAGGACACTGGATGTGATCGTCTTTGGTTCCAGTAGGTATGTACTGTACACACACAGGCATATAAAAGGCTATAAACATGCCCTTTTAAAACTCAGGAGGCAATTTCTCCCCAGAGAGGCTGGCTACATCGCCCATCTGTCTAAGCCTAATCCTACGAGGCAAGAATATCCTGCTACAGACTATGAGAATTTATGCCTAGTTGATCCTGGAAAATGTGGACTTCTGATCACAACAGACGTTCACATGTAGCACGCCCACTGACCACAGCCAGTCTGTCATCAGAGTTATAGGACATCAGTGCTGACAGACTGTGAGGACAGAGTCATTTCTCTCCAAGAACAAAGGATATTCTGTACTCCTTCAGCTCCTCCAGTTCTTCTTCTCGTCGCTGCTTTTCTATCAGTTCCTGCTGACGAGAAACCTCATCAAGGAAGTTGGTCTCATCTTCATCTAAACCTCTTACCATATTTTCTGAGGAAACAATTGAACAAGGGATATTGAGAAGACTAACAGAAAAACAGTCGTCTTTGACTTTTCCTTTACTACATTACAAGAAAAGAATTATTATGGTGTGTGTACACGCGTGCCATGGCACACACATGAAGGCCAGGGGACAGCCCTCAGGAGTCAACTATCTCCTTCCAGCTGTGGGACCCAGGGATCAACTGGCACAGCGAGCACTTGTACCACTGGAAACACTGGGCAACACTGCCCCTTCTCTTTTTTAAATAAGCAGCAGATTCTTCAGACAATTAAAAGAAATAACTGTTAAACACCATGGTTTTTTTATAAATAGCATGGCATAAAGTCAAAGCATTTCTCCCATTACTAGATATTAGCACAGAATTCAAATGGTATCTTAAACTCTAAGTAAAAATGTTCAATGTGGTTTAGAAGGCAGAAGATGGTCTTTTTTCTACTGAACGAGCTTCTGAAGGCTGGATAATTAAGATAATTCTATTGCTAGTAATAAAGACAGTTTCATGAGGTCAAAGTACATCAGAAGGCCCAGTGAATCCCTCAGAATGTGAATTGTATGAAGCTTACTGAATTTGAACTGCTCCTCATACTCCTGCTGCTTCCTGTCTTTCTGCTCCTGGAGCCGTTCGTACAGAGACCGGGGGTCATAAGCCTCCTCTGGACATTCTGAAAGGAATACAGCATAAAGGAGACACAGAATTTAGGCTGTTTCATATTATTTTGGAATTACAAGGAGCTGGAAAAATAGCTAAGTCTCTATATTGTCTGAAGATGAAAATATCAAAAATAGCAAAGTCTACAGCATCCTTTTGCCCCTCAGTCAGAAAGCGGCAGGTGGTTTGCAAAGGCGGCTATTAATGTCACACTGCTAACTGGATGAGCAGCTGGTCAAACCTATTAGCAGCTTCCTCAGTTCAAACTGTGCCTCCTCCACCTGTGACAATGGAAGAGACTAGCAGACTCTCCTGGAAGGCACTGTGGTGGAGAGAAGAGCGCAAATATGGAGTACTCTAGTCCCGCTGTGGAGACCTCACATGGGTAACTTCACCCTGTTCCTAAACTCTAGCAAGGACAATTAGCACCTTCTTGGCAGTTTTATGAGGATTAAAGAATTAAATGAGGGGCTAGAGAGATGGCTCAGAGGTTAAGAGCACTGACTGCTCTTCCAGAGGTCCTGAGTTTAATTCCCAGCACCCACATGGTGGCTCACAACCATCTGTAATGAGATCTGGTGCCCTCTTCTGGCCTGCAGGCATACATGGAGGCTGAACACTGTGTACATAATAAGTAAATAAAATCTTAAAAAAAAAAAAGAAAAGAATTAAATGAGAAGCTGGAGAGATGGCTCAGTGGTTAAGAGCACTGGCTGCTCTTCCAGAGGACCCCAGTTCAATTCCCAGCACCCACATGACAGCTCACAATTGTTAACTCCAGTTCCAGGGGACCCAGCACCTTCATCCAGACATGCATGCAGGCAAAACACCAATGCACATAAAAACAAACAAACAAACAAATTGTTAGAAAAAAGTTAAACGAGTGTCCAACTCTAGGTCTATATACCTTGTGGATCTTCTGGTTTTCGAACTTTTTCCCACTCTTCTTGCCTCCTTTTGCGCCGCTCATCTAGTTCTGCCTCAGACACAAACCTCTTTTTGATGACAAGGTTACCATCATCTCCTCCATCCATAATGGAATCGTCTGCAGGGGGAAAAAAATCTACAATATTTTGAAGAACTAAAACTAAAATTCTGAAGAAAAGGGCTGAGGGTGTAGCTTAGTTAGTAGACTGCTTGCCTAATATGCATGAAGCCCTGGGCTCAATCTTAGCACCTCATGTCCTGGGTGTAATAAAACACGTCTGTACTCCTCATGTATTGGGTATAGTGGAACACGTCTGTACTCCTCATGTACTAGGTGTAGTGGAACACGTCTGTACTCCTCATGTACTAGGTGTAGTGGAACACGTCTGTACTCCTCATGTACTGGGTATAGTGGAACACGTCTGTACTCCTCATGTACTGGGTATAGTGGAACATATCTGTACTCCTCATGCACTGGTTATAGTGGAACGTGTCTGTACTCATGTACTAGGTATAGTGGAACACGTCTGTACTCCTCATGTACTGGATCTAGTAGTACATGTCTGTACTCCTTGCACATGAGAAGTGCAGTCTTTCAGGTGGAGGTTATCCTGGCTTATCAGGCAGAAAACATCTGTGTTTTCCAGTCTGTGCGCAGTTCTGGAATCACTCTTTTGCCACGGTGTTCCACAGTGCGTCACAGTGAAGGTGTTTCTCTGTGCCACCACTCCGGACAAAGGTGGGCACCCGCTGTTCTCAGCACCCACCCTGCTTTCTAGCTGTAGTATTCGTCACTGTATCTTCTTTCAGCTGCTACTTCAAGAGCACAACACTACCTTGGTTTACCTGTTCTTACCTGCAAAGCAGATTCTAATGGAGAATCTCAGGGACTCAAGGAGTCTTAGTCAAGTCCAGTCTGTACAGCAGGGAGGTGACAGACCTAGGCACAAATATGAGGGTAAGGAGTAAGACCAGAAGACCAGGCTCTCCTATCTCTCAGCTCAACATTCTCTGATATTAGCCAGCTGCTGCTGTCTGCCCTGCTCTTCCTCCCTGTAAAGTACTGGCCACATCTGTGACACTCAGGACTCCGACTTCAGGTTTCTCTCTTTGTTTTGTTTTTTGAGACAGGGTTTCTCTGTATAGTTCAGGCTCTCCTGGAACTTGCTGGAACTTGCTCTGTAAACCAGGCTGGCCTCAAACTCAGAGATCTGCCCGCCTCTGCCTCCTGAGTGCTAGGATTAAAAGCGTGCACCACTGAACAGGCGACGGCAGGTCTTTTTGACTCGTACAACCCAAGCCCTTTATGCATATGCTGGCGTAGACTATATCACACTTCCTTTCTACTCTTTCCTGAACTCTTTGGAGAAGGAAATAAAGATAGGAAAGTCTTACTCCTTTCCAAAGTCAACATTTTATAACTGGGATGTAGCTCAGTGGTACAGAACTTGCCTAGCATGTGCAAACGTTGGCTTTCTTTATTTCCTTGAGGAATTATGGCAATTAACCATCTACTCTGACATGTTTTGTGTTACATACGACACTACTACCTACCAAAGATGCACAAACTCAACCCAATGTCTATTCCAAGATGACCGTTGATAACAACCAAATAATAGTTCACTGGAAAATAAGTATGGGCCTAAAGAAATGACACAATAATTAAGAGTACTGACTACTGTTCCAGAGGTTCAGGGTTCAATTCCCAGTCCCTCCATTTTGGCTTACAACTGTCTGTTCCAGGGGATCTGACACCTTATGGCTTCTTTGGGAATAAGGTATACATGTGGAACACAGACATATATGTAGGCAAACACCCATACACATAAAATAAATAAAAACTTAGAAAGTAAGTCTACTGCTATGGTATAATTCTTTTGTACACTGTAAAGATTTGTGCTGGGCAGTGGTGGTGCAAGTCTTTAATCCCAGCACTTAAGAGGCAGAGGCAGGCCTGGTTTACAAGAGCTAGTTCCAGGACAGGCTTCAAAACTACAGAGAAACAATGTCTTGAAAAACCTAAAAAAAAATTTAAAAAAAGATTTGTCACTTGTACTGATTTAATAAAACACTGATTG
This sequence comes from Ondatra zibethicus, assembly GCA_004026605.1. Taxonomy (NCBI): domain Eukaryota; kingdom Metazoa; phylum Chordata; class Mammalia; order Rodentia; family Cricetidae; genus Ondatra; species Ondatra zibethicus. Next base: position 10,994 of record PVIU01002219.1, on the reverse strand, counting down.
GCCAATAGTCAGGCATCAAGTATAGGTGGGGCTGCAGAGGAGGCAAGATGAGAAGGCCTTACTAATAAAAGGTACCAAGCCACATGGCTAAACATAGATAAGAATTATGGGTTAATTTAAGTTGTAAGAGCTAGTTAATAAGCCTGAGCTAATATGCCAATCAGTTTACATATTAATCTAAATCTCTGTGTGCTTCTTTGGGACAGTATGGCTGGGCTGTGAGACCAGGCAAGACAAAAATTTCCATCTACAGTCTGAAAATAGCAACAATTTTGAAGCTTTTACCATGTGTTATATACTTTTGATGTGCATTATCAAATTTATATGCACACAGAACCTATGAGAAATACTCTCTTTATAAAGTTGAAGCCCAGGTTCAGTCATTTGTTCAAAGTATACACATAGCACACAGTAGAGTTGAGAATCAGATCCAAGCCTGACATCTTTTTATATTCTAACGTATGTGGTAGCACATGATTGTAACCCCAACACTCAAGAAGACTGAGGCAGGAGGATCATGAGTTTAAGATGAGCCTGGAATACACATAAAGTTAAGGCCAGCCTGAGCTATCTAAAGACCTGTCACAAAAAAAATTTTTTTTCATCCTTACCTACTTCATCATACTCCTCCCCAGAAACCACATAATCTCAGTTAAAACAAAGACATGGCTAGACATGGTGACCAATACCTGTAATCTCAACACTCAAAGGTAAAGGCAGACAGATGGGCTAGAGGTCAATCTGCATTTCACAGTAAGACCTTGTTTCAAAAAACTAAGGGCTGGTATCTTAGTTACAATTCTATTGTTGTGAAACAAACAAACAAACAAAAAACCCAAACACTATGATCAAACAACTGATAGAAAAGGTTTGGGCTGGAGAGATGGCTCAGTGGTTAAGAGCATTGTCTGGTCTTCCAAAGGTCCTGAGTTCAATTCCCAGCAACCACATGGTGGCTCACAACCATCTGTAATGAGGTCTGGTGCCCTCTTCTGGCCTGCAGGCATACATGTAGACAGAATATTGTATGCAAAATAAATAAATATTTAAAAAAAAAAAAGAAAAGGTTTTCATTTGGGACACAGGTCTTCTGAGGGTGAGAGCGCATGGCCATTAGGGCAGGGACCATGGCAACAGGCAGGCAGCAATGGTGCTGAGGCAGCAGCTAGAGAACTTACATCTTGATCCACAAGAACAAGGCAGAAAGAGAGCTAACTGGGAATGGAGAGGGGCTTTTAAAACCTCAATGCTCAATCCTGGTGACCCACCTCCTAATCCTTCCCAAACAGTTACCAACTGGGGACCGAGCATTCAAATATATGAGCCTGTGGAAACCATTCTCATTCCATCTACCACAGCTGGGAATGCAGCTCAGCGTACTAGGCTCTGGGTTCATTCATCAGCATTGGGGGACATGAGAAAGAAGGGCATGTTCATTTCATTTTTTCTATATCAAATCTGAGTGCTGAGAATGCAATGTTTTTGTTTAGTAGAGATAAAAATTGGAATCTGGGCAATAAACCCAAACATTCAAAACAGGAGAAATCATCTCAGCTTGAATCCTACTGTTGGGGGGTTTAGTTTGATGCAAAAATGAGAATTGTGAAAATTACTAGAAAGAAAACTGAGTCAGCTGAGAGAAACTTTGACCCCCACCTGGCCCACAACGCAGCTTTTTCTGATGCAGCAGCACTCAATGCCTCCACTCAGATGCTTAGGACAATAGCAAGACTGCCCTGTCTCTGTGAAGTTGCAAATTTCCTCAAGCTTTTCGGAGAAATCTCTTAGGAAACAAGAGCCAAAAGCTTACAAAATGTCCCCAGCAGAGTGGGAGTCATGCTGGACCCTCGCTTCCCTCTGCTTCCCCGTTTCTACTGTTTGCTGTAGCTCCCCTTCCCAGCCTGCATTAGCTGTCTACTTTCCTCTTGGCGCCTATTTCCCTCTCAACCTTACAGTCTTGCTCTGAAATCTGTTCTATGAGTTCCACACATAAATTTAATCCATCAAGATGAAACTTCCAACAGGACAATGCTTCAATTATAGGAAGGTAACTCCTACTCTCCCCTCAACCTGCTACTTTTCCAAGGCAAACGTCCAGTATTTTAATCCTACAAGATGGACAGAAATGTGTTTCAAAGTAGTGAGCTTGCCTGGCCTGGTGGCACATGTGCCTGTAATCCCAGCACTTGAGGCAGATACAAGAAGATCAAGAGTTCAAGGCCAGCCTAGGAAACATGAGATATACCTCAAAATCCATGTTAGTCAAATGCCTCAGAGAGTAAAGGTGTCTGCTGCCAAGCCTGATGACCTGAGTTACAATTCCTAAAATCCACAGGGTGGAACGAAAAATGGGCTCCATATGAGTGTGTGTACACAGACACAGATTAAAAAAATAATGAATGAGTATCCAAATTCTGCATATTCTGTATAATAGTCAGAATATTTCTTCTCCAAAAAATATTCAGATCTCTCAAGGATTACAATCGTCTTACAGTCAATAACTACAACCATGCAGGTTGGGTGTGGTAGCTCACACCTGTAATTCCAGCACTGGGAGGCTGAAGCAGGAATATCATAAGTTCCAGGTTCAATACTGCCAAGGCAAGCCACTTAAGTTTAGACAGTTTTCAATATAACCTAATCAATTCCAACCAATCAACAACAGCAAGTGCCTTCTGCTGTGCTCTTCTTATCAAAGTGACACAGGCAATGACAAAGACCATGGACTCTGACAGCAAGAGACTTAAGTTCAAACCTTGGTTCTGCCAGGATGAGAACCTGGTATGACACTGAGTCAGTTACTTAATTCCGCTGAGCCTTGATGTCCTTATCTCCATGTCACACTCACCAAAGGTGACACAAAGTCTGGGTGGGAAAACCAGACAACTCATGCAAAGACCTCGGCACAGTATCTGGCACATTTCAAGATGATTTGAAAGGTTTCCTGTTACCAAAAAGAACTGTGTCAAGCTCTGGGCAAGGCACAGTAGTGAGAAAAACTGTGTATACTCAAGAATGGGAAGAAATTAGTCATAAACAAATATGACCTTTACATGGAAAAGGAGCCCCATCAAACTGAGAAAACATGGAACTTTAATGTGCACATATCCAATTCTCTCCACATGTAAGCTTTTGCTATTTGTCCAACACTGGACTAGACTTTATGAAGTACACAAAAAGAAGTTAAGGTCAATAATCTTGCACTTAAACTGTATAATATGTTATATAATAAACCACCAAAGTGAACAGTACAGGCACAATTAGGTACTTCAGGACACACATATGGATGGATGGTTTCCCAGGCTCAAGCCTTGGACATGCACCTTGATTCTTTTCCATTCTCTATACCCTTATATCCCACCTGACACCTAGTTCTGTTTTTACCTCATAATGATCTCATCTCAACACACTCTATCCTTTTTATGGGAGGTGGGCCCCTTCCTTTGTAATTCTTTTCCAGGGCTCCATCTTGCACGGACTACTTCACAAGTATTCCATAGGTAGCTTCAATAGCCTCCTTTCAATTCATTCTTCCCGTTATCAGTCTAATGGCCCTTCTAAAAGGTAAACTTGCCTGTTACTACTGTCTGCCTGAAACGCAATTTATCATCACCACCACCTCCATACACACCAGCATGAAAATCAAAATGTTAAATGACATTGCCACAAATAACTCTTGTGGGTGAAATTACCTTGTGGTGGGAAAACACATATCAGAGTAAAGTCCACTTTCACTTGTGGGACCCCCTCAATGTCTCACCTCCTCATCTTCCTAACTTAACTACAATATGTACATCTCCCAGCCCGTCTTCTCTGCACACTTTGCCCAGGCTGTTGCCTCTACCTTGCTTTATCTTTGAACCTCACGTGAACTTCTCTGCTCAGACTCAGAATGAAGATCCCCACCTCTAAGAAGCTTCCTGTGTCCTTCTAGAGTAGTGAATGCATATTTCTTTCCCGAGTCCCTACCATATACATTTAAAACTCTAGATAGCACCCATTAACTATGCTTTACCACTGCTGAATGTTCCAACAGCTCTTTACCCACTGCCTATCAGCACAGTGTGGAACATGTCAGGTGTATAATAAATATTTACTGAATAAACCAAACACTAGGAGGAGCTAAAGGATCTGAGCAGGGAAAAAAATGCATTCGACGAATATTCCCAAATACTGCCCAACGTTAACGTAGGCAACAGTGGCCATTACTCAAGGACTTACTGCATTTCAGTGTCTCAAGGAATTCTGCTCAGATATCAGTCAACTTTGAGCAACAGGAAACACAAAACCAAAACTGAAACAACTTTTTTTGTTACACAATTGAGACATTTTTCAAAAAATAACTCTTGCTAGCTTCCTTTTACTCAGTGGTTCTCAACCTGTGGGTTACCACCCCTTTGGCAAACTTCTGTCTCCAAAAATATTTACGTTATAGTTCCTAACAGTAGCAAAATTAGTTATAAAGTGGTAACGAAAATAATTTTATGGTGGGGGGGAGGTTACCAGAACTTGAGGAACTGTATTAAAAGGCCGCAGCATTAGGAAGGTTGAGAGCCACTGCATCTGATTAAAAATACTTGTATTGGGCCCAGTGAGATGGCTTAGTGGGTAAAAGAGCTTGACCCCTGGAATTCAGAGGAAAGAAAACTCCTCGAGATGTCTTCTGACTGCCACACAAGTTCAATGACATCTGCATCCTGACACTCACACCTATGTCTCTCTCTTTCTCTCCCCTCCACACACAAATAATTGACAATATTTAAAGTTGTTTTTTTTTTTTAATAAAAAAACTTGCACTGAGAAATGGACCTTTTTCTTCAGATTTCACACTAGCTGTTTATTCTGCAGTATGGAAGTGGCCCACACCCACACTGTCCTGACCCTCTGCTGAACTACAGAATTTAGGGATTTAGACTGCACTGACTTCTAATTCCTATTCCTTAGCCAAATTTTCTTTCTTTTTTTAAAATTATTTATTATGTATACAATGCTCTGCCTGCATGTATCATTGCAGGCCAGAAGAGGGCACCAAATCTCATTGCAGATGGTTGTGAGCCACCATGGGAATTGAACTCAGGACCTTTGAAAGAGCAGGCAGAGCTCTTAACGACTGAGCCATCTCTCCAGCCCCTCCTTAGCCAAATTTTCACAAGTTATACTTTCCCCCTTTTGCTTACTAAAATAAATAAAGGTAAAATACAAGCAAACAAGAGCCCAGGATTATGGAGATCTAACTATCAAGATCAACATAGGAATGCAGAGGATTTACTGGAAGGGTATATTTTGTTAAGCCTTCTGTATTTAGTTTTAGGAAGACTAAATAAACCAAGTATGGTTTATTTAGTGCACACGTTTAATGCCAGTGTGCACTCAGAAGGCGGAGGCAGAAGGATCTCTGTGAGTTCCAGGTTAGCCTTGTCTACATGATGAATTCTAGGACAGTCAAGGCTATCCGGTGAGATCCTTTCTCAAGAAAAAAGAGACTGACTGATTAAATAAGGTCAACTTTCCTTTACTTACCCAGCTTTTGTTTTTCAAGGTAATTGAAGTTAAACTATGGAATTAAATATTTTTCCCAGTGCTGATTAAACCTAGAACATCTTACAAGCTAGGCAAGTGCACCACCGCTGAACTACAGACTCAGCCCAACATTATTTTTTAAAAGAAATATTCAATGTTCTTCAATATGGATTTTGTAAAAAAAAACAAAATCACTTTGTTTAAACTTTTAAAAAAATAGAGAATTGACCACTTCCTAAATAGAACCCCAGCAGCACAGACACCGAGAGAAACAATTAATAAATAGGACCTCCTGAAACTGAAAGGCTTCTTAAAGCAAAGGACACGGTCAACAAGATAAAACGCCAACCTACAGAATGGGAAAAGATTTTCACTAACCCCACATCAGACAGAGGTCTGATCTCCAAAATATACAAGGAACTCAAGAAATTGAACAACAAAAGAACACATAATCCAATAAAAATATGGAGCACAGACCTAAACAGAGAACTCTCAACAGAGGAATCTAAAATGGCTGAAAGACACTTAAGGAAATGTTCAACATCCTTAGTCATCAGAGAAATGCAAATCAAAACAACTCTGAGATTCCATCTTACACCTGTAAGAATGGCCAAGATCAATAACACTGATGACAACTTATGCTGGAGAGGTTGTGGGGTAAAGGGAACACTCCTGCATTGCTGGTGGGAATGCAAGCTGGTACAACCCCTATGGATGTCAGTGTGGCGATTTCTCAGAAAATTAGGAAACAACCTTCCTCAAGACCCAATAATAACACTTTTGGGTATATATCCAAAGGATGCTCAATCGTGCCACAAGGACATGTGCTCAACTATATTCATAGCAGCTTTATTTGTCATAGCCAGAAACTGGAAACAACCTAAATGGCCCTCGATCGAAGAATGGATAAAAAAAAATGTGGTACATTTACACAATGGAGTACTACATAGCAGAAAAAAATAACAACAGCCTAAATTTTGCAGGAAAATGGATGGAACTAGAAAGCATTATTTTGAGTGAGGTAACCCAGACACAGAAAGACAATTATCACATGTACTCACTCATAGGTGGTTTTTAAACATTAGGCAAAGAAAACCATCTTACAAACTACAATCCCAGAGAATTTAGACAACAATATGGACACTAAGAGAGTCTTACATAGATCTAATCTATGTGGGAAGTAGAAAGTATAAAGACAAGATCTCCTGAATAAATTGGGAACATGGGGACCTTGGGGGAGGGTTGAGGGAGGGAGGTGAGTAGCAGGGAGGGGAGCAGAGAAAAATGTAGAGCTCAATAAATATCATGGGGGAAAAAATAGAGAATTGAAATATTTAAGGCCAACCTGGTTTGTTATATAGTGAGACTTCTATCTCCAAAAACAGCCATGGCTTACAAATTTAACAGCCAAAAAACAAAGATGTTTCAAGGCAGGGTAACTGTTACACACTGCACTACTGTGTTTCTACTGGAGACGTATTTAATTTCCAGGCTGGTGAGACAAAATAGGTGGTGTCTTAAATAGCATATTCTGCAAGTTCTAAAATACACAACTTACAAAGTAATTGCTATCCTAGAACCAAAAAACTAGTCTGTTTAACTAGTGCCATGATATAAGTTAATGAGATTTATTTTCCTATGGAATTGAATTTTGTGATGGCAGACTAAGTTTACAACAGGCTGACCATCACACCCTTCTAAAATTAAACCCTACATGTAGAAATATATTCAGGGAGCCATGCGGTGGTGGCGCACACCTTTAACCTCAGCACCCGGGAGGCAGAGGCAGGCGAATCTCTGAGTTCGAGGCCAGCCTGGTCTACAAGAGCTACTTCTAGGACAGGCACCAAAACTACGGAGAAACCTTGTCTTGAAAAGCCAAAAAAAAAAAAAAAAAAAGAAGAAAAGAAAAGAAAAAGAATATACTCAGAATATACTCAGGGAATCAGAATTCTGTGTTATAAGGCTTTAGTTAAGGTAGCAAAAATAAGCCAACCCATTTTCTTTTGTCAGTTGACTGCTTCCCAAATAATATGTTATTACTTCAAAACATCGAGGAGATGGAGGAGACGACTCAGTGGTTGGGGGCATTTGTTGTGCAGTCATCAGGACCACAGTTTGGATCCCATCTTTCAAGTAACAAGCTTCATGAGTCAGGCATACTCACACTCATATATATCCATACTATAATCCAAGCTCTGACAGGGTGGAGACAAAAGGCTAGCTGAGACTTGCTGGTTTGCAACCAATCTGCAAACACCCAAGTCCCGGGTTAGAGAGACTCTGCCTCAAAGGGATAGACAGGAAAGCAACAGATGATACCCAGAACACTCTTGTACCCTTCATGTTCATGGAAAGACAAGAATGAGGGCACGAGCGAGCATGCGCGCGCACACAAACACACACCTAGATTCTTTTATTTTTATTTTTTTAAAGGAAAACACACGGTGGATCTAAGAGCAAGTTACTTGCAGAGACAGCCCAGCTAAACTGCTGAAAAGACTACTCTCTGGCCAGAAGACACTGCTACCAAGCAATAGTAATTTAGATCAGGCTAACTTTTCCTTATTATAAAACTTCTTTAGAGAATGACAATTACTTAACAAAGAACTCTGCTAATACCTATTACTGAACAAAACAATCAGTGGGGAAGTAACACCAATTTTCTAACATTTAATCTTGCTATACTACAGTAGCAAGAGATATAATGAATCAAAATGAGATTACAGCATAAGCATTTTAATCTATACTTAGATGTGTATTATACAGGGCAGTTTGTAATAAATTTTGAGGCAAAGAAACGTGCAATTATATGTCAAATATTTAATGTATTTACATATGCACACAAAATCTTTCCACAGCACGAAGTCGTAATATCCTCTTATATACATCTAATTCATCTCCTTACACTAAAGGAAAACTAACTGAAATATTTGCCCTTTAGCTGGTGTTCAGGACTCTACTTCACACTTAACTCTCAGAATAAAAACAATCCCGTGTATGAGTCTCATTTCACGTGTATTTTGCTACATGCTGTGACAAGTGAATGCAAAGCGAGCACTCCTCTGGAACTCAGGGAAATCAAAACACCAGTATCTTCTGGTTCTGTCACCCCAGCCCAGCCCCTCCCCCAAAACTGGGACGAAGACACAACTACATTAAAATTTTCAGCATTAGTCTTCAATATGGTGACTTTCTAAGAAATGGTCAAGTGTAGCTTTTTTTCTAAACTATTTGGCATCTGAGTTGTCTTTAGACCCAACCCAACCCCATCTTCTGCACACCCATCCTTAAAACGACAATAAAACTAAAAAAAGGAATTGGCCTGTGTGATACTAATGGCAAAGGCTAACCAAGTCAGCTTTTAAAGGTTGTTTTGTGTCTTGGTTTGGTTTTTTGAGACAGATTCTCACTATGTAACCTTGGCTGGCCTGGTCCAGAGTGGCTCAAACTCAGAGATCTCCCTGCCTCTGAATAAAAGCCCACCACTCTCCGTGCAAGCCAGTTTTTTCCTAATGGCAAATCTTCTCAAGGCACTAATGTAACAAATGTGGCACACAACAATTTAAGGAAAAGTAGGACACAGTTACTGCCATAGGAGTAGAAGCTAAGCACTAAGTATTCCCCTCCCCACTTTGCTGTTTCAAGAGAGGGTTTCTCTGTGTAGCCCTTGCTGCAGAACAAGTTGGCCTCCAACTCTCAGAGATCCGCCTGCCTCTGCCTCCTGAATACTGGGATCAAAGGAGTGTGCCACCATGCTGAGCTTAAGCCCTAAGTTCTCTCAGGCAGACTAGAAGGAGGCACCAGGGAAGCCTAACTCATAAAGCTGCTGTGACACTGAGTAGTAAAAATACTGAACATTTTATGTAGAATAGCATCTTTCACTTAAGAGTACAGGAAATCACAAACTTCACATTCCAATATGAGAACCAGTGGGTGGAAGGCTTTCATCTCTGGAGAAGATGGACTAAACATTATAACCTGTCCTCTACTTTTACACTTAAAACGCTGGGAATGCAATAATAATAATAATAATAATGGCTGAAAGATGGTTCAATGGATAAAATGTTTGCCAAGCAAGCATGAAAATTAAAGTTGAAGCTCCAGAACCCCCATAAACGCAAAACACTGTAGTTCACGCCTACAATACCACTGCTCCTTCCTGGATATAGGAAGCAGAGACAGGAAAATCCCTGGGAGCTGTGGGCCAGCAAGCCAGATAAATGCAGTAGTAAACAACTAGAGACCACATCACCAACAAGATGGAAGTCAAGGTCAGGAGAGATGGCTCAGCAGTTAATAGAGTGTGCTGCTGCTTTTTCACAGGATGAGTTCAGTTCCAGGCACAACACAGGCTCATGATTGTTATAACTCAAGCACCAGGGGATCTGATGCCCCCTCTTCTGGCTTCTTCATGCATCTGCACACACATGGTACACATATACACATACATAACTCTACACACATACACATACATCTAAAATGAATCTTAGAATCAAAATAAAAGGTAGAAGGAGCAACACTCAAAGTTGCCCTCTAACATGTGGTGTGTAAATCAACACATACACATATACAAATATGTGCACACACATACATATCAAACACATCACATACAAAAGTAAACTAAACAACAGTTAAATCAAAAAGCCAAAAAGATGGCTAAGACTTTGAACAAAATCTGTAAGGTGAAAGCCAGAAATTAAACCCAAGTCTCAAGTAGTTCCTTCAGTCTGAGGATTTCTCTGACCTCAATGATTGACTACAGTCGCACTGTGATGAGGCAACAGAACAGCCAAAGCCTGCTCCCGGGTCTGTTGATAACCATTTCCCGCCCCATCTTAATCCGGTACCCAAAGAACTACATCTTGAAAGGAAAGGGAAACAGGAAAGAAAACAGCAAGAGAAACAGATCCATGAGAATTAAATAAACGGATCACACAACAAATATGCTTATAATATTTAAAATAAAAATCATGCCGGGTAATGGTGGCGCAAACCTTTAATCCCAGCACTTAGGAGACAGAGGCAGGCGGATCTCTGTGAGTTCGAGGCCAGCCTGGTGTATAGAGCAAGTTCCAGGACAGGCTCCAAAGCTACAAAGAAAAACCCTGTCTTGAAAGCTCCCACCCCCTCATTAACCAATGAAAGAAAAAAAACAGAAAGCTCCCACCCCCAAAAAATCGAGCCTTGAAATTAATAACAAAAAACATGAAACTTTCTTTAAAACAAAACAAAACTTCAGAAACTAAAAACAGCAGTAGGGCTGGAGAGATGGCTCAGCGGTTAAGAGCACTGACTGCTCTTCCAGAGGTCCTGAGTTCAATTCCCAGCAACCATATCGTGGCTCACAAGCACCTGTTATGAGGTCTGGTACCATCTTCTGGCCTGCAAGGACACATGAAGGCAGAACACTGTATACACCATAAAGAAATAAATCTTTAAAACAAACAAACCAACAAATAAATAAAAACTAA